>VDFB02262247.1:0-31638 GCA_007258455.2 Sequoia sempervirens | reverse complement strand
TATGTTAATTAAAACAATTGAAGAGAAGAATTGTGTACATGAAAAACAATTATAAATATTTCAATAAGAATTACATTTGAAAGAACAATTATATTCAAAGATAATTTTTCAAATATTATGAGATAAGAAACATATCTATGGAAGGTTGGTTAATCAATTTTCATCATCTAGAACAACAATTGCTAAGGCTTTTATACTAATATATGTAAAGATGAAACAAATATCAACATATTTCTATGCCTTGTCTAGGAACCATCAAGGTTATATTTTGTATCCTTGGTACCTTGCACTTCATCCAACAGGTTACAATGCCATGTTTTAAAGAAAAAAATCATATTTGTCATATTTCTTTGGGAGTTGCTATTAACCAATTCACCTATTTATAAAATTATCGTTCAACCTTATTTGATTTATTTGAAACATTTAATCTCCTCTTTAAAAAATAGTTTACAAAGTATTTCAATATTCTTTTAGTCTCTCTTTATTACAAAAATAATTTTAAATGCTATTTTTTAGTTGGGTAAAATTTCAATAACAAGATTATTCTCATTTGGAAAAATGAAAGTGGAGAGAAAAATATTGAAATCGGGAAACAATCTAGATCTAAGATTGAATGTTAATAATTCGAACTTGAGGTGCAAGATCTAAAGTCCAATAACATAGATTTATATGAAGGTGCATTGCTTAAGGAGACAAGGGATAAAATATTGGTTATTGTGCTCATGTTTTAAAACATATTGATCTTTCACATGTAAGAGGAAGCTCATGTTGTTCAAACCTACAATTTATTTGGAGCATCTTTGATAATTATATTTTTTAAAAGGCCTTAGAACTTGAAAATACTTTAATTGTTGTAAGGCTAGATCTAAGATTGAATTTATGAAGCTAAAGTTTGAGGTGGAAGATCTAAAATATGGTAGAACATTAGACTTATTTGAAGGTCCATTGCTTGAGGAGAGGAATGAGGGTAAAAGACTAGGAATAGTACTCATATTATAGTAGATATTGGTGTTAGATATATAAAATTTATAGAGCAGTTTCATGTTTGAGTTTATAGCTTATTTGAAATATCTATGGAGGCACTTCTTAGCTTCCACCATATTTCAAATTTTACTACTTACCTTTGCAATGTTTTTAAATTGGCTTGTCAAATTACTCTTGAGTTGAAGTATTATGACTGTGACAAGACTCAACAAGATTGTGGTTGCAAGAAATAACTCATAATATTGCTGAAGAATGTTGAGAGAAGGAAAAGAATAAATTATTTTATTAAAGTACTATAACTAATTAAGCTTTAAGCATAACTCACTTGAGCAATAGATGACTTTGTCATTGTCTTTTCTAGTACAAAGAGATTCATTTACATGCTCTTAGAGAGTAAAAGATAACATTGAATTTGCTAGAATTTAGACTTTTCCTTGGAATTAATTTTTGTTTGTACCTTTCATCTTGCTCCATGAATTTCAACTTATTATTTAAAGTTGCAAATCTAGGTAACAAACATCATCATATTTAAATCTCTCATTTTTTCTTATACATGTTATTTAAGCTTGTCAACTTATAACATGAAAAAAAGCCTATAATTTTCTCAAACCATGATTTAGTTTTGCATCAAATTCTCTATAATTCTATAATTTAATATACTGATAATTTAGTTTTAGGTAGAGATTAAGTTGTCTTGTGGTTTTCTTTGAAGAATGTTCAAATGTCTCTTGTTCTTTTACATAAGATGAAACATAATTGAACATTGATAGATTACTTAATTAAACCATTTCCTTTATTGGATTATCATGAAGAGTTATGTTGTTGTCCATTATATATGATTCTTTTTAGTTTTTTAATCTTATTCATTATTCAATTTTAAAAAACATATTATTTTTGTAGAACTTTTCAGCAATTATAAATATTTCGTTCTTATTATGAACAAATTATATTTAATATATCTTCATATTATTCTTCTATTACTTTCCCTTAAATTTCAAAAAACAAAAAATCACTCGATTGAATCGATGAACTTTCATATTTGAATCTTCAAAATGTTATTATTGCTCTTATTTATAGTTTGTTACTCATAATGAACTATATTTATAAACATTATCCAATTTATTATTATAGAACACACCTATTTCTTTTTCTCCTATCCAATACATTTGAATTTTTCTATCAACAAATATTTTTTAATATAATAATTGTCAGTACCTAAATTCAAGTTGTAATTGTTTCAAAATAACATAAGCGATTATAAATTTGTGTTCCATATTATCTAAACTTGCAAGGATTTTGTGTTAAAATATCAAAGAAAGGAATTATTGAGTATTTGGGTCCTAAAAATCATATTTCCACCTATTAACTATTTATTAAAGACAAATAAAATGTGAGAGCATGAAATTTCAGTCCCGTCTCCATGCTTACACATGTGCAATACTTTAGGTCAACAAAATTTCAAGCCATTCATATTGAATCTTGAGCAACTATAATTTGTTGTGTGAAATTGATAAATCTGAAGATTCACATTTATCCTTAAAACTTTTATTTCATGCTATTTTAAAATAATTTTTCATTGATTAAAGTTGTAGTTGAAAACATTATAGACATAAGTTTCAAATACCATCACATAAGAAATGGAAAAGCCAAGAATACATTAGATTAAGGGAAAGATAACATCCAGTAATATATTAGCATTATATTTATATGACAATGAGATGGTAAATTAAAAATATAAATAGAATTTAATTATACAAGTTTGAAATGGAAAAATATGTCAAATTAAAGGATGTTGAAATATTTATAAAAAAAATAAAAATACATATCAAGTTAAATAGTGTATATAAAAAAATCAAAGTCTCAATTTCAATTATCTGATAAAAATAAATATTTAATACTATCAATTAATTTTTAGAGCTCTCTCAAAGTATTAATTTTTAATCTTAATGTACACTTTTTCATGTACTTTTTACTCATTTATAAAATAAAATTGGAGAATACAACATTCAAATAACCTTTAAGGTTATAGTGACTAGATATATGAAGTAGAAATTGATGCTTCTATGTCTACTATGTTGGTCTATCTCCTATTAAACTTATTAGAATATTAGGTCCAAACTCTTGTTAACAACTTCTATTTGAACATCTTCAAATGGAGATCTTTTGAAGAACTATAATTCACTTGTGTGACCAACCTATTGCATAGTGTATGCTAAAAATGAACTACAAAATTAGTATTGATGTTTAAGGTGATAGTGGAAACCCATGTAACTTGACTACTTCTTTGAAGAATAGGTCTACAAACTTGGATGCATCATTCAAATTTTGGCAAGAAATGAAGTGTGTCATTTTTATAAGTATGCTAACTACAAATATATAATCATTACCCCTCTAAGTTTGTAGTTGTTCAAGGATAATCTCCATCAAAATTTCTTCCCAAGGTATTTTTGGTATTGGAAATGACTTATATAACTCAATATTTTGGGTAACACATTTCAAAAATTAATACATTTTACATATTTTACCAACAATTTTGACATCTTAATACAAACATGGTAGAAAAGAATTCCTCCAACATAGGCCATTCTTTATCTACACCAAATTGTCCTCCAAATTCTCCACTATGTAGTTCCTTGATGAGATTATGTCTCATGAAAACATGTAGTATACAAAATTATTTATTTATAAATAAATATCCTTCTTGAAGAAAATATTGCTCAAATGAACCCTTCCATCCAATCCAAGGTTCCTTATAACTAATCTATGCATTTTCAAACTTTGTGTTTGTGGCATATACAATTCCTTCATTGTCTCTATCCATATCAGTTCAAATCTCATCATGGAAAGCAATGTTTCTTTTCTTCTAAAGGAAATTTTCACCTTATTTGTCACACTAAGCTTGTTCTTAAGAACACAAGGAAAAACCTACAAGCATTCTACCCACCTCATATGCCACTGGTTCAACTTTGCTTGACTGTTAGTAAACCTTAATGCTTAAATATTTGTATATAAAACAAATTCTTTTAGCATCAATTAATGCATCTATTTTCATGTAACCTGAGTGATTGCATATAAACCTTAATCATAAATTGGCTATTTTTTCTTACAAAGTAGTTCAACTTTTCACTAAAATAAGAAATGGTTTTACCTTCCCCACTCAAAACAATACCAATTGATTTGTTGTTGGCATTTTAATTCACTTGAAAAACCTTCTCAGAGTCTAGAAGTGTCAACAATTTTTACTATATTATCTTCTTCTTCTTCAAGAGATCAAAATCTTCCTCTACAATAATTTTTCAATCAAATCCTCTCTTCAATACATAGTGTGAGAGGTGCACATATCCCACTAAAGATTCTAATGAAATTTTGGTAGAGTATTTCTAACCCATAAATACTTCTAAACTATATAATACTAACCATTTAAAAATTTCTTACACCTTTATGGGAGATATTGTTGATCCATCATGGGAAATAAAAAATCCCAAGTAAACCAATATCTACATGAAACTACACTTCTTCAAGTTTACAAACAAATTCTTCCTTAGTTGTGCAAAAAATGTCATAAGTGTTCAAGATGATCCTCTTTTATCTTGAAAAATGATAAAATTTCATCTAAATAAATAACAATAAACTTTCCTAAGAAATATTTTAGAACTTCATTTAATAATCTCGTAAATACAATTGGAAAATTGGTTAATCCAAAGGATGTGACTAGTCAGTCATATAGTCTATCCTTCATTTTGAAATTTATATTCCACTCACATCCTTCAAAAATTATAATATAATGGCAACCACTTTGGAGATTAATCTTAGAAAACTAGCATGTTCCACTCAAATAATCCATTAGGTTATTCATGTGTGGCAATGGGAACCTATACTTAATGGTTATATTGCTGATAACATGGGAGTTAGTGGATATCATCTATTCTCATCCCTTCTTTGATGCAAGCATTATAGGTACAACACAAAGGACTATACAGTTTCCATAATTATATACTTATAGATATGTAATAGTTCCTCAATTTTTCTATTCAACTACACACTCATGTTAAGACTCATCCTATGTGGTGCCTTATTGGGAAAATTCTATCCTTACATGTACTAAAAATACTATAAAATTTTTTAGCAATCCCTTGGTTATTTTTCTTTCCACGATGTTCTTAAATTGTTTTAGTATAACTTTCATGTCTAACTATCTAGAGTTAAATCACCTAATCTTTTCTAATTATGTAGACTTTAGGACCAATTCATAGAATTCTTCTAACTGTTTAATTTCCATAAGAAATTTTTTGGTCATTAAAAATATTACCTTTCCTTCTATAGTTTGTTCCTTAGATTTCATTGATTGTATCTAGTACCTTTGGTTATGATGAAAGTGTTCTTCTATAATAATGGATGGTGAATACATCATATTTCCAAGGTTGAAAACATAAATTTTTGAAGAAAATTTGAGGCCAAAGGTGGAAAGGCCACTTTTAGGGCCTTTGTTCAAAGGACCTTCAAATGAAGGTATGTTTATTCAAAGGTATTCAAGAACCTTCATTCAAAGGTATGCCATTTCCATGAACTTAAAATAAAAAATTCAAATGAAGGTAATTTCCAAAAATAGAAAAAAGGACCTTCATTCAAAGATCCCTTTCTATTATTTTCATTATAATATCCATATAAATAATATAAAGCGACCTTGGAACGAAGGTCCCTTTTTTCCATTTTTTATAAATTACCTTGGTTCAAATGTATTTTTACATTTTACACCTTCAAATTAAGGTGTTTCTTACTTTGCACCTCCATCTAAATTGAAAATTCTCATGTCCCAAGTTTGGGACTCACTATTGTTGGTTTACCCATTGATGAAATGTTTATTGGTAATAGTAAGATAATAGTTAAGGAGCTTAAATTTTAGCTTTCTAGAGAATTTGGAATGGAGATCGGCAAGGACCAAGCTCAAAAAAAGATTTGGCTTATAGCATTGTTGACATCATTTTGCAATATTTTTCTATGCACAAATACAAGTAAATGAGTATTCCTTTATCTATATGTATAAATTTTTATTAGATGTATCTTGAGTGAGATGATGATCTATGGATATCTATAATGTGCATTATTCTAGTGTTCTTAGAAATCTAATGTATGCAATGGTTCTTGATATATCAAATATTATCTATCTAGTGGGGATTCTAAGCAAGTTTATTCTAACCCTGGTAAAGAACAATGGACCCATGTTAATTGGGTCTTTAAGTATTTACAAGAGAAATATGATTAATTTTTTATCTCATCATGCTTCTAGTGATGTTAGGAAGTTATTAGATATATAGGGATTTGCTAATATATATTGGGTAGGTGCCTTAGATTAGTATTAGATTATGTGTATCACTTTAAATATTATCTATGATTGAAGAGTTTTTTTATAAAACAATTATATTTATTATTTTATTATGAACATATTTCTACTCTATGATATACCAAAAATGGCTGTGGGTTTGTACAACTAAGTCTCCAAAACATATAAACAACAAAAAAATTACTAACCTGAAGCCATACAACATAGGACATGAACAAGCCTATCCACTATTAGACAAACACGAGTCTGCTCTTAACCCAAATACAACATTACTTCAAACAAACATTAAACTTAACACAAACACATTATACATAATAAGGAAGAAACTATCCATAGTAAAAATACCAATAGAACTAAAGCATCCACCTTAGCATAGATTTCAATCCAAGTTGACCACTAAGGACTTTTTTTATTAAATATTTATCTAGTTTAAATTTTGACATAAAATAAAAATAACAAAATTTAACATTTTGTACTTAATTTAAAGGCCTTTTAGTTTCACATTATCTACCATCTTGTTATTTAATTTAGGTGTGAAAATAATATTTTTTCATATCATTAATTTCGAGAGTAGATACAAACACTAGTTTGCATAAAGTAGGAACCATTGTTGAATTATAAGAAAAAGTTTCGATACATACATATAGGATATTGAGCATCATAAAAGATGATATAATATTATCATCTAGACACCAAAACATAGAGACATGGATTAGACATTTCTTGGTGTAAGAATTGAGAAGAGAGGATGTTGCTTGTGAGTTCCTGTATTCATTATTGTTTCATAGTCTTCGTCATGTCCTGGTGGCATTTTCAATTCAAAGTTTTGAATGATCCTCCCAATAACCAAAGAGGCTATTGTCACTGCTTGTGCCCATCCTGCACACAACCTATTCCCTGCTCCAAATACCATGCTCCTATAAATATCCTCTTCTACTGGAAACCTTAATTGTCTCTCTGGTTTCCAGTCCTCTGAATTTTTCCATTCTCCTTCATAATTATTTTCTCCCCATATATTAATTAATATCTAAATAATAAACAATAATAAACAATTAGTAAATCATCAAAATAATTAAATAAAATTTTAAAAAACTAGTGTAATTTAAGATAGATCAGATAAACAAAGCTTTAAACCTGAGTTCAATTTCTTAAAATCTTGTGTAAAAGCTAATGATCTATAAACCCTTCTGAGAATAGAGGATTAGTACCTCCCATCCTGCTGGAACATGGTAGCCGTTAATTTCCACATCTTGATGGATGATACGCAGTGGCACTAGAGGCAAAGGAGAATGTTTGTGTACTGTTTCATAAAATATTGCTTTAAGATATGGTAACTTCCCCAAATCCTTTTCCTCTACTGCTTTCTTTCCACATACTTCTTCTATCTCTTTGTAAAGTCGTTCCTGTCGTGGCCATTGTAGGATTTCAGAAATTTTCATTCAAACAGAATGACTTTATTGATAAAAGTACAAAAGCTTTTACATTTGTACTGAGCGTGAGGATGCTCGGCGAGGTTGAAGAAAGCCCAGACCATAGCCACATGACTTGTAATAGTGCTTTCAATTACAGGCTCCCATATTGCAGTCTCCAGCTGCTTCTCACTTAGCATCTCGCCTTCCTTCAGCAGCATGTCTAGATATCCTTTCGGCTCCTTCACTCATTAATACATTTTATCGTCAAAGACATAACAAGAAATAACACAGTCAAAATATTCTGGGACATATGAGCATATTAAACTGACCAAGAATATTTGTTCTTTGTGAAACATTTTTTTCAGAGCCGTGATAACATGCATATAAATAGCAGTACCAAATTGACCATCCATATACACTTATAGCTGATTCTTTTAGGTCAAGTCCCAAAAAAGACAGATTACAAGGTCTAAAATAATTATTTTTACAAGAAAAAACAAAGTGATATGATCAATAGTACTGGTTTAGAACTAATCGGTTTTAGTCAAATTAATGTACGGGAGTCAGGGTAGAATGCCAAGCTACCTTTCCCGAGGATAAAAGCTCCCTCTCTTGGCGAATAAGAGCCCTCACAATTGCTGACCTCCTCCTCGTTACATCATTTAACATATTCTCTAATTTTCTGTTAGGAAGCCAACGATTTATTAAAGGAAGTCCCTCCAATTGATTTCGAGAGCAGCAGTTGCAGGATCCCTAATTATAAAATTGTACATGTCCTGGATCGATACAACTTCACTGCCCAATTCTTCAACCTTTAAGGGTTCCACAGTTCTGCCTATGACCTGTGATCCAAGCCAAATTAATTCAATATTTTTAATGTAAATTAGGAGATAACAGGTGGTAACCAGTCAACTACTCATAATTTATCAGTTGAACTATCTATCTTGCTACCATTGGACTACTGAGGGTTTTTTTTTATTAAACAAGTTACCAGTTGACCCAACAAGCATTCTGCCACTTTTGTTTATGAAAATTACAATTGCATTTGATGGATAAGCCCTTCCAAATTTCAATACCAAACTATAAATACTGCTAGTTAAATTGTTGCATTTATGGCGCTTCCACGTTATAGGTTACTGTGCTATGGGAATTACTTGATTTAGAGCAAAGGGAAACAGGTGATCAAGAATGATTTTGCTCATGTTCACTGTGTCATTGGCAGCCTCCTTCAACTCAAGACATGGAAGCATTAGTTTCTCTCGCACCATTTCAATACCAAACTATAAATACTGCTAGTTAAAATGTTGCATTTATGGCGCTTCCACGTTATAGGTTACTGTGCTATGGGAATTACTTGATTTAGAGCAAAGGGAAACAGGTGATCAAGAATGATTTTGCTCATGTTCACTGTGTCATTGGCAGCCTCCTTCAACTCAAGATACATGGAAGCTATTAGTTTCTGCACCATTTCCTCTCGCAGGAATGCATTATTTCTCTGTTTACACAAGTAGATGCAACAAAAGGGGATGAAGAGAATACTTGAGGAGTTGTTCCGAGGAGGTGTGAGACCATGAGCTTCTTCATCAAGCGATGATCTCTTCCATAGTCAGACAAGGCCACCATTGTCTGATCCAACGACAGCACTTGCAAGGCTGTGGTGAGATTTTTCGCTGTAATAGATGAATGATGCTCTGTCATGGCCTGCAACCCACATTTACAGTTTCAAGGACTGATTTATAATAACTTCTATTTCTAGAAAGAATGGTTTTATAAAAACGCGTTGAAAGCATAGAGTTTAAAGGTAACAAACACACATCATGTGTTGTTACCTTTTATGAAGTGATATGCCATCGAAACAGCAGCAAAGATGCTGAAAGCTACTTACCTGTCTGCATGATTTGGCTGAGTTCAATACAACAACAGCGGATGAAAGGCCTGTACGGACAGAATAGACTGGACCGTAGCATTTAGCCCAATTCTGAACTCTCCCATCCTCTGTCCCTGCATGTCCCATCCCTTTCCTATACATCTCTGCCTATTGGCTCATCATTGCGCGTTTCTACACGAAACTGCTAGTTGTTTTTAGTTTAATAACAAGACTGATTTCATAAATTGTGTGTTTCATTTTTATTTTTTAATTTCATTAGAGTAAGACAACATTTTTAATCACAATTGCACAAAGCACACACAAGAACTGAGCATAATTGTCTAATAAAATAATTTGTGTAGTGCATTTATCAAGGGATTTATCAAATCACAAGCTATAATTGCAAGCTATACATATAAAATACAACTTTACCCCCAACATACATTTTCTTGCAATAGTAAAACATCAATTTTGTTCAACTTATGAAATTTCTACCTTATTGTTGCATTTATATAGAATAAAAGGAAAATGAAATAGAGTACCTTTAGAGCTTTGCTAGAAAGGAGTAGGAACCCCATGTTGCAGAGTATGAAATATGCAAACTAAAGTTCCCACTTTTTTCTATGAGTCTGGAAATCATTACAAATAACTACAAAGAAAAGGATTGAAATTTTGTCTGTAAAACACAAAAATACAAATGATATCCATGATAACATCTATTTACTCATATAGTTATATATAAAAATAAAATAAACTTAGTGAAATGTGAATAGAAATGGAAGGAATTTTTTTTTTGCATATCATTATCAAATTTGTGTGCAAAGTTGTGGGTAGAAAACTTTGTTTCCTCTTGCTGCATGGCCATAATGTCTACTACTGATTTTTACATGAAATCTTTCTACTTTTTCATCCTCTTCTACAATTTAGAACAACTTTACTTGACACCTCAATGGATTCTTCTCCACCACTTGATAGTTTTCAATTAAATAGAATCATTTCTTTCATTGTTTACACACTTGTACTTTTATGGTGAAGTTACTCGAGCACCCTTCCCTTTTTATCAGATGTTTGTTTCTAGCTACCATTATATAGCAACTATGATTTCTTATAGTTGAAGGAAGAATCCTCATGACCATTGAATTCTAGTTGTCTATCCACTTGTCTCTACCACAAGCAACTCTAGCAACTTCTCTAGAGAAATCAATACTCATGAAATTGTTTAATAGAAAAATTAGGGTTTGAATCAGAGTGAATTGATCAAAATGATGAAAAACTAACCTTTCCTATTAAAACATTCAATTATGAGGGCCAAAACATGCAAATAATAATCATAAACTAATCCTAATTGTTATAGCAATGAAAAGGGGAGTTTTGAGAGCTTGAAATGATGTGTACCTTGTAGAAAACTTGTTTTTAGGATACAAAGGACTCATTCACCTTTAGTGGAAAATGGGTCCCTGTTAGGGTTTCATATTATGACTTATGGGTTTTATTCCTCCTAGTATGGACTCCCAAATCTTAGGTTTTCATTGCTTCAAGCCCTACTGAGGATTCATTTGCATTTAGTGGTGAATGGGTCCTTTTCACATTTCAGAAAACTGATTTCTTGGTTCTGTACTTCAAAGTTTGCACTCTCAGATCCTCGATTGTCAGCTCTTGAAAGTATGAAACCAAATTTGTAGCCTCCTTTCTTTGTTCTTACACTATGAGTGACAATCTTGCAACTTAACAACTTTGAATTTTTTTCTTCAAATCTCTTCTCCACTTGATCTTCAATTTGTGAATCTGCAAATACACATTCAAGAGAGGAAAATCTTGTTGATTGTTAGTGAATAGGGGTTTTCCTTGGTCAAACCCCTTTTAGGTAATTAACCAAATGATGAAATAAGGACATGAAACACGAAACTTGAAATGATGATACCTTGGAAGATGTCTTGGAATGTAAATATGCAAACTAACATGAAGTGGCCATGAAGAATGTAGATCTTGATTTTGAATTAGATGTGAAACAATGCTTGTAAATAGATCTTCAAAGCTACATTAACTATTTTAGCTCAACAACATGTAGGAATGCACTATGCCTTAGACATGAAGTGAAATTGAATTGATACAATAAATTCTTGATAATATGCCTTGAAATGCCTTTGAAAATGCTCTTGAAGCGCTCTATAATGCTTGAAAACTTGAATTCTTAGGCCTCTTGTAAACTTGCTAGGATAAAGTATGTGAATTAACGCCATATTTATACTAAATCTAGAGATTAACCCCAAAATTCAAATAATTCAAGTTGACACCAGATCTAGAAATAAAAAAATATTAAAATTCCACCAAAATTAAATCCAAAAAGGGGGTCCTTATTAAGGGAGGACCCATTTTCCACCTAGGACGAATGGGTCTTGGCACAAGTTTCCAAGACCTTACCTTTGAGGGGTGAAAGAACATCAAAAAGCCATGTCAAATATGCATAGAAAATGGTGTCCTATTTGGAGAGGACCCATTCACCACTAAAGGAAAATGGGTCCTAGCACCAATTTCTAGGACCTTGATTTTTCCAAATTAAAAGTTATGCAATTTGAATATTGAGTGTCAGGATTGATCCTTCATAAGGTGTCGTAAATAAGGCTTAAATTTGAATTAAAGGGGATAATTAACTCTAATTAACCATAATTAATTAAGAAGACCCTAGATAAGTGTGAAAGTGTGTTACAACACTTTACAACACCTAAAATAAGGTACAATTTAAGTAAATTTAGTTTAAAATGGCCCTAAATTAATGTGAATGTCTACAACACATTACAACACTAAATCAAGGCATTATTAAGTTAATTTTCTATTAAAATTATTCCAAATTAAGTGAGGAAAACTAGCTACCTTTTCCATCACTACAAAAATACATTTCTTCCAAAGTTTTTTGAGATTGCAAGAGCAAATCCTAATTTAAATCCTATCAAAACCTCTAATTGAACAAACTAAGAATGCAAACTTGAGTTAAAAAATAAAAAACCAATGCAAACCTAGTGTATATGTAGTTGACCTCATAGGTTATGGACATCTATGAAAGGATAAGTGAAGAGGAGTTTTTTAGATGTCATAGTTGCAACTGTTGTGCTATGCATGGATGCAAAATGAGGATGCATCCACAAGGAACACATGCACTAATTGAGTTGCATATTGTAGCAACAACATTTGACAAAAATATTCTATGTATTATGCTTTGATGAATGTCCATAGCCACATTAGACATTCAAATTAATTTTTATGTTGAGTTTCTCCATTGTTGGCTCATTTTTTCATTGAATTTTACAAATTGGAAATTATTTTGTTTTCCAGCAAAAAATTGTATAGTCCAATTAGAAATCAAGGTTTTAGCTTTCTTGAAGAGAATACTTTTGAAGGCACAACTATCAATACAAAAATATAAGAAGTCGATACAAAAATTAAAACATTAATCTCTGTTTGACACTCAATCCACTCCATTATTAATGGAAAAAAATATGTATGTTGTAAGATAAAATTTGCATCTTTTAATATTCATCCACATTCCTAACATTTATCTTTAATTTAAAAAAATGCTAGCTTCCAAATAGGATGTGGACATCTATCAAAGGATAAGTGAGCTTGAAGGGAAAAAATAATGTGGTTTCCTTGCCAAAGCTTACAATATTCTACATTCAAATGTAAAAGGCTCATATTTGTAATGGTTATATAAAGCACAACCATGAGATGGTATTTCCATACATACTAATTAGGCATTATCATCATGCCTCAAATTGATAATTCGAGTGCAAGCTTTGTGTTAATGATCTTGCATAGTCAAAGAACCATGTCATATTGACAAAGATGTGTTGTTGAACCCAATGATCTAATGTGGCTACTTGTATCTCTTAGCATATCCAAGAAGAAATATCAAGAAAGGTGATTGATGATCTCACTAGAGCCTTGTTTGAAGAATCATAAGAAGCATAATTCTATCCATAATACTTCACTTTCTTCTTGGTTTCCTAACACCTATTTGAAGCGTAGATATAAATACATGGTTCTCTAATATAAGTACCTTTTTCCTTCATATTTTCATTAAAAAATTAATTGTCTATTAAAATCCCTTTTCTTTAATCGAGAGTAACATCCACAAAGAAGACACTTAATGACTTAAACTACAAGCCCTATTTTCCTAGCACTACCAAGAAGGAAAGACAAGAGATACACTTGATGATATCAATTAACCCTTATTTAATGTTCTGAAGATGCATATGATGATCTATAATACCTTGTGTTCATCTCAATTATTTCTTTATATTGCAAGTTAAATATATAATTATTGAATCTAATTTTTATATTGGGAAATTTATCAAGAATGGAAGGGAAAGGACACAAAGTATTGATCCAGATGACTTGGATTGAGTTGGTACTATGAGCCTTGATGATGATCCAATTTTTGAAAGGAAAGAACATATCACACAACCTACACAATGTAAATTGAGTTTATGGACCTACTATTATTGCACATTCTACTCAATGGAAAGATTATTAGGACCATACACAAGGGATTTTTATAGGAAAAATAAATTTGACTAGATAGAAGATTGTATCAAAGAGAAATACTCAAAAAGAGAATAGTTAGAGGTAGAAGAAGATTCCTAGATGTAGGTGAAAGAAAGACAAAGGAGAAGGTATAAGAAGATTCCCAGATGTAGGTGAAAGAAGGACAAAGGAAAAATAGTCATACAAAAGTAAAGGAATATGTAAATTTGGAGAACAACATGTCTAATTTGAAACTTGTAGAGACTATTTGAATACATCTTATGAAATGTACACTACAATAGACAAACTATACTAAGCAATATAGTGTAAAATTAAGAATATATAGTGATATTGCCATATGCAAATTCTACCATTTTCTCACATTCAAGAACAATTTAATAGAATACTTCTAATCTTGTGTGGTGTAGTTCCATATTCATAAAACTTCAATATAATTTCATCTTATGAACTACCTAAGAATACCACTCAATTATAGGATATAACATCAATTATCTAGATTTTAGACAATACCCCAATTTGTTAACAAAGAGTATTGGAGGAAAAATTGTTAATAAAGTAGTTCTATGTAGCACTTTGATCAACATTCTATTAGAAATCTAAAAAATTGGTGAAATTCAAAGATATATGTAGATTATAGAATTTTAAGAAAATATAAGTATATGCAACAAGGACATTGGTTATGGAACTTTGAGCAACATTTTATTAGAAATTAAAACAATCCTAGTCCAAAAAGAAGCAAGAATGGATCTTCAGAATCTACCAAACTTAGTCCAACTAAAAGTGAGAAGGGATCCTCTAGACTAGTATGCTTGGAGAAATTAAGAGAAGAGATTTCTTATGTGGTATTAAGTATAATTACTTTCTTAGTATGAGTTTGTCTATTCTAATATAAAAACTAATATGTGTCCAATTGCTTTAATTGAGATTATAGTTAGTATATCTGAAGCTTATTATTTTTATCTTATAGGTTTTTCTTGACATATGTTTTGAGCCCTCAACCAAATCTTGTGTTCACATGTATATCTTATTTCTAGAAACTTCAAAGTTAATTGCTATTTCCTTGTTCTAGAAACTATATGAATTCCATGCAAGGAAATCAATAGATAAAGAGGTTTCATAGAATTTCTTTCATAATTTTTTTCCTTACTGATTTTCCTCTTGGAAAGTGTACTCCCAACTACCCAAATAAATGCAATCACATGCAATGGAACATGGAAAAGCTACATAACAATTAATATGATAAGAATTTCATCATGAGTGGCTTATCCTTATCTCCATCTACCCTTCTTATTTATTATTTGATAGCAGCCCATATGTAGCCCATGCTCAATAATGCTATGAATATATTGATGGTTATTTGTCTATATATTGTTTAAATCACTCTCAGATGAGTCCAACTCTCCAGAGCTGTAAGGGTATGCATCCAAATAAGGAGATGTAGGAAGTCTATAATGATGGTGTTGTATGAATGAGCAGAAGCTTAGAGTATTTATGCAATGTTTTGGTAAATATAAAATATCTTTTTGTTTTAATTTTTATCCTCCCTTTCAATTTCTATCATTTGGTATCAAAGCTAAGGTTCACCTAATAAGGTCTAGGGAGAGCAAGAGCCTCATTGCAGAAGAATCTGCTCGATGTGTAAGTTGCTACTATGGAAGTATGAAGCCTCATCTTTGATGAGGAGATTTGAGGCTATAAAAAAGCTAGAGATTGAATCAACAATTGTTAAAGGTATTCACCCATATACAAAAGCCACCAATTTTGAGAAATGAGATCAAATATTGTAGGTGGAAAAGCTTTGGTTGAAGCTATTAAAACTATTAGAAGAATCCTATCGACAAAAAAATTGGAACAACCATTGCTAGAGAAAGACGGGCCAGAAGATTTGGAGAAGAAACCCACATTCATTTATGTGAAATGCCTAGTCATGGAAAATTCATTGGAAGGATCACAACCATAGAAAAGCTTGCAATTGCAACATACTATATTAAAGAAAAATTCCCCAAGATGAAGAGAAGTTGACACTAGAGAAAGTAAGAACTGCAACAATAGTAGAAGATAGTAAGCCACTACATGGAGGTTGTCATTTGAAAAGGCCACCAAAGAGAGAACCACTATCAAAAGTTTTGAAGTAGTTGTTGGAAGCTTTTCCTTGCAAGGAATTGTGGAATGCATGGAAAAAGTAACCCTTTTACTTTTGCTTGTTTTGTCCCTCCTTGTGCTTATTGGGCTTGATTTTTCCTTGATTTAATGTTGCAATGTGGCCCACACATTCACATTAAGTCTTGAATCTTTATGAATCATTAAGACTTTATGATGTCTTGTAAAGGTTTTATGAAGTGTTGTAAGACATTTTCACACTTTTCTAGACTCTTCTTATTGTAATTCACTCATATGCCCCATTTTTATCACTTACCAAGTCTTGTTCTAAAGTGTTGTAAAGTCTTGTAACATACTTTCACGTATTTCTAGACCTATCATCAACAAATACACCTTTCTTATGCTTTTTTGGACCCTTTATGCACTTATAGGCCTTGATTAAGTGTATTTTTTAGTACAAACTAAACAAACATCATTAAAGACAACTTAATTCTCGACACCCACTCATATGCCTTGAGCGGGACCCATTCTCCTAGGGTGGCAAATCAGTCCCTCTTAGCACAAAAATCAAAATAAACTCAAATTACTGATGGGTTTTTATTCCTAAAGACCTAAGGTTGACCTGTGATGTATTTTTGGGAAATTAGTGCATAATTGTGTATAAATACATGTTTTTCTATTCATTTTAACCCCCATTCAATCATTTCATTCATTCTTGCATTCAATACATATAAGCATTCACTTAAGCATCATAGCATCATTCAATCAAGCAATTATCAAGCATCTTGGAGCAGCCATTGACATATCCTAAGACTTCAACATCAAGGGTTTGGTGATTTTATGATATTTTTATGTTATTTGTTCATCATTCTCTTCTTATTTAATTTCATTTCATAGGGTTTGATTACCAATGTGGGGTTTGAACAAGGTAAACCCGAGTATACTCTAACCCTTAACCCTTTGTCCCCTCTTTACATGTATGTTTGTAGGTATTGTATGCTGAATTGTCAAGGAGAAAGTTGTCAAAAAGGTGTTGCAAATTCATCCAAGTCATCATAGTCGACATAACCCTAATTGGAGCTTGAACACCCTTTTTAGCCCATTTTCTACAAATTCAGATCCAACAACCTAACAAGCAGAAAAGTACAGACCAAGACCCATAGATTTGACATTTGACTTTACAAATTTTTGTAGGTGGACTAATTTTCTAGGTTATGTGCAAGATCATGATGGGCCAAAAAGTGGCGATATGTAAGTGATATGATGGCCCATGTGGTTGAGGGCTTTTTTTAACCCAAAATTGATGAAACGAAAAGGGTTTTTAAAGGAGATTCTTAGCTTTCCACCAATATAAATTATGCTTTACTTTGAATTTAATAAATAATTATTATTCATTTTCTATTTGAATTACGACTAAAGTCCTGATTGATAGGTTGATTGAAAAAAATGTATAGCTTTTAAACGATATCACATTTTTTGAATCCAAAACATGTGTCACATTCTATGCTTCGTATACTATAGGATTAAAAAAGAATAAATAAATTTCATGAAGTTTTGACCAAATTAAGGTGGTCAGACATAAGAGTTTTATATTTTTAAAAAGTTATAATAAAAAAAACTTAATCAATTATTTACTTGGAAAAATTACAAAAAATATGCATCACATCAGACATGATCTCCTATATATCTAAAATATTATAAAAAATATTATTTTTTATTATGTTAGGGTGGTCAGACAGATGCCTACTTATTTTTTCCCCGAAATTTAAGTACCATTGCATTGAAATTTCAAATTTTCACCAAATAGATATATATTTTTTTAAACGAACCTAGTAGTTTAGAAACTAAATCAATTTTATACAAATTCTATTCTTACATATTTTGAAATAATACTAGATAACTTATTCAAATTTTATGTGAAGTTTCCTTAACCTCATTTTTTTGAATCTTTCATCGCCACTTAAGGCCCATATTTTTTCCATGTTGATCCTACAAATACCCACCATCTATGGTGAATGATTGCCATTGCTAGGTAGGGAATTTTTTTTTTTTGAAGTTTCGAGTTCTTGACATCCCGAAACCTGTTCTAGCAGATTTTACCAGAAATAATACTGATTCGCCATCTATGGTGAATGAGTCCTAGTGGACATCAACATTGAATTCTGCAACATTCCAGAACCTTCCCAAATCTACTTTCAATTTCCAAGTGCACCCCATTCAGTTTCATTCAAATGTTTTTTCATTTGTTTATGTTTCTAGTTCATGTTTGCATACAACACTATGTTTTTCCAGCACTTTGCATTTCCTAGTTTACATTCAATAATTCATCTATTTCATTAGTTTTCTACTTTTACTTCATTTCATCTAAGCATATCGCACCCACATCACATCAATATTTGAATGTAATATTGCATTTTGGCCCAAATCTTTACCCTTTTAGGTGAAAAACCCTAGAAGGCTACAAGCATTTTAGGTTCCAAAATATTTGGTTACATTTTGGTTAACTTGACTTTTGAGAATGTTTTTACTTATGATTTCAAGTGCATTTGCATCCTAGGTTCAACTTGCATCAACATTGCATTAAATTTTCTATTGTTTTGCATCTTAGGATTTTCAAAATTGCATTAGTGAAAAGATCATATAGCTTTCATTTATGCATTTCAAATCATTTAAAATCACTGAAATTTTTCATCTACATCATAATTTTGCATAACACAATTTGAGAAACATCAAATTGCATTTAAAATTTCTAAAAAAATAAAAATAAAAAATAAATCATCCCTGGACTCATTCGCCATGCTGGGAAAATTAGTCCACTTACACATTTTGCATTGCATTTTCTAGCACTTTCTAGGGATTTTTTGTCTTTCTATTTTATGTTATTACATCTCTATTACAGTTTCCAAAATTTATGTTATTAGCATTTTATTACTCCTAGTTTGCATTTCATTTGCATCCACCCCATCTTTAGTAGCACTTGTATGAGTGTTTGGTGCCCTATTGATAATACTTTAGTGAGAAGAAGTTCATGAATCATGGCCTCCCATGATAACACACCCGTTGTGGACCTTAGGTTGTCTCGAGCTACTACTCCTCATGTTAACAATAGTGCATTAGGCATGGATCCTACCTTTAGCAATAATGTTCCTTCCCATAACATGCAAGTTGACACTCAAAATGATCATGTTCTACAAGAAAACATCATTAACATTCACGAGGATCTAGCACATTTGCAACAAAACATGTGTCTTGAAAAAATTTCAACCACCGCAATTCCTGCTATAGAAAAAATTCATCACCTGCTTGAATGTAACGAAGGGTTATACGTTATGAAACAAATTGTTAAGATATACCATAAACACATTCCTTCCACCTCTAGTAAATCTCAACCAAAAAACACTATGGTTAGTCATGAAGGACCTCACTTTCCTCCCCCTTCAACCATAGCATCCATACCTACCTATACCACTCCCCAAGTCACAACCACACTACAACAGGTTAGCAATGTAATTCCTTCTTCAACTATTCTTGCTAGCATTCCTAATTCTTTTGTGGCATCGAATGTTTTCTACTCTTCCACCATACCATGTATTAGAATTCCATTCACTTGCCCTACCACTACATACACTCCATCACCACTATCTCTTCCACCTCATGCCACTTACACTGATCCTCTCCTCACACAACTTTTCCAAACCATTCCTCTATGCAACAACAAATATCCACCATAAGTCAAAGTCAAAATGCTCCACCCACCTATTATGTCTGCAACAACCCATTATCTTTGGACATATTAATAACATTGATGCCACAAAGAATTGAGATACCTAGATTTGAGAAGTACAGAGGGAAGGGCGATCCTACTAATCATGTTAATTCTTACATAGCCTTATGTAGTGAATTTATTCTTGACGATAAACTGTTGGCCAAACTATTTCCTAGGACCTTAAAGGACACTACCTTGGAGCAGTTTTCATCCTTACCAAACAATTCAATTCGGCCATTTAATGAACTAGTTGATGCATTCATAAATCATTTTCAAGTGCACACGACTCCCAAATAGACATTGGCTAATCTAATGAGATGTAAACAAAATGTGGATGAAAAAGTAATTGATTTCATCTCACACTATCAGTCACTCTATGCCCAAATTGATGTCAAGGTTCCTGATCCACATCTCCAAAAGATGTTCTTTGAAAATTTACAAAATCACATCCAAGATAAATTGACCATGATGAAATTTCCCTTTCATGCATTTATGTACAACCCTTTGTCACTATCATAATTTGATTAGTAGTTGTGATGCCAAGTCCACTACTAAAGTCTGAATTGAAAAATCTGAACCTAGCACTTCAAATAATTCACAACCATCAAAAACCAAACAAAGGGATCTTAGAATTCAACCCCCCTCCTCAACAACCAGTGATACCTTTTACTTATGGAGATCCAAAGAAATGGTTTACACCTTCACCAGACACTCTTCACAACACCATGACCCAAATATTGCAGAAACAAGTGATTACTTTACCTACTATTAAACCATTGGATCGAGCAGAGCACTTTTCCTCAACACCAACCCATAGCTACCAGCATCATAGACAAAATGGACATGACACAAAATAGTGTGTCTTAAAAACATATTGCAAGACCTCATTGATTCTGGTCATCTATCCATTTCAAATATTAATATTAAAGGAAATCCATTTGTTTCACCACCCAATCAAAATTCACAAATTTTCAACAATCCGATGCCCAAACATAATATGTCATTTTTCAAATCTAGTGAAACTCAAAACAATGGTGTGATGAATGTTCATACAGTTGTTGACATCTTGATCCTATTCCACATGTACCACTTCTATTAATCCTATGGATGATCTGGTAGGAGTGATAGATGCTATCCCTCATAAGGGCCAACCTAAGAAATCTCTTGATATTGCTCTCTCTTCCAAGGATGTTCTTCTGAATCTTCCCGATGGCCCTCTTTACATAGCTGATCGTATTTATGGTAAGCCCACTAATGGGATACTCATAGATCTCACCTGTGGTGAGAATGTGATCATTGAGGAATTTTTGGTATTACATGATCTTTATCAAGATATTTATGACAAACCACTAGCATGGATCAAAACACACAATGGTTTTGCATGCCCTAAAATAGGATCAATTTTCCTTCCATTACAAATAGGACCTAAGACAGTGGATGTAACATTCTCCATCATTTCACAATTGGATCAGTTTCATTTGTGGCTAGGCCATCCATGGCTTCGCTTGATGAAAGTTGTTCCTTCTTTCATACACAAATGTTTAAAGTTTCCACATGATAGTGACATATTCACTATTCACCATAGTGGCTTTAATCCTTTGTCTATTAAAGGAAACTTCTCCTTAGTAGCCTTTTGGCTAGAGCCCATGGAAACCATAACACCTCACAAAGATATCTTTTTCATTGCTTATAAAAATTTTAAAGCAAAGAAAATTTCCGAATTGTCCCTTTGCAACCAATCCCTGTCCACCTTTGACACTCCTATCCTCAATGAGACAATGTTTCAACCTAAACCTGAACCACCACCTCTAGATCAACCAAAAAAATCACTTCACCTTCCTCATCCAAATGTCCAAGAGATAATGAAACCAATCCCATCATGCCCCCTCACATAAAAAAATGTTTGTAAAGTAAAAGAGAAAGTGATTGAACCACCTCCCATGGTTCCTCCTATTCCTTCCCTTTAGGAAGAAAAGGATCCTATGGTGGATCAACCCACTATTACACCCACACAACTTCAAAATAGAGTCAAAAGAAACTGAGGTGCTAGGGAGTGTAGGCATCAACGTCATCTCCTTGCTCATCAATTACAAACTCCTTTGCTAAAATCAACAACCTCCTTTTCTAGAAGCAATAAATAATGAACCTTCTCAATCACAACAAAATGATCCAATACAACAATCACAACTCTTGATACACCCTTCATTGGAAATCACCATCCGTCCTGCTATTGTAATTAATCTGGATGATGATGATGAGATCTCTAAAATAGATGAAGAGTTGCATAATGATCTAAATACATTATTTTACTCTTCCATGAGCTTAAAAGACAAATTTCCTACAACAAGTGTAGAACCTGGTACTTCCCCTAGTTTGAAACTTGCAATTGTCCCTTTGGATAGTCAACTGCCCTTACAATACATTGAACATGATTGGGAGGTAGACGACTTGCTCATCAGTTGACTTGTGTTTTCCTTACTATTCTTTTGCATTTTCTTTTCTCTCTTTTCTATTTACATGTGCGTATCATGTTCCCCCGTGATGTGACATTTGATGTTCTCTCTCTTTGTACACTTCCTCTCTTTGTACCTTCATTCTTCTATATGTCATATATTTATTTTGTCTTTCACCTTTGTTTTGTGTCTTCCTTTTGGGGATGATGCAAAGCATAGAGATGCCCTATGTCTCTTCCATGTTGACTCATTATTTTCTTTTTTTATTTTTCTTGGTGTTTTCCTTTTGGGGATGACACAAGGTGTAGAGATTCCTTATGTCTCTTCCATGTTGACTCAAAAGGTCATTTTATTTTATTTTTTTCTTTTTATTATGTTTTCATTTTGGGGATGATGCAAAGCGTAGAGACACCCTATGCCTCTTCCATGTTGACTCAAAAGGTCCTTTGCGCATATTTTTTCATTTAAAAACGTGCAGGATGAAACGAACATTGAAATATAATGTCTCTTTCGTGAGCAAAAGTTCCTTTTTATTTAAGCCTTTTCGTTTGTTTTACGCTTATGTTTTCCTTTTGGGGATGATGCCGAGGCGGTGGGGATCTAATATTAATGGCTCCAGCTTCGGTCACTTTCCTTTTCTTTTTTTTGAACTCTCTTTGTGTCGTTCTTTAATTCTATCGTATTTAGGGAATGATGAGTAGTTCCTAACAATCAAAACGTTGCGAAGCAGCAAACATCTTGCCATTTAAGGCCCGTAATTCCTTCACGTGTTTGTGGTCCTTTTAGAAATTGGTACCTTGTTGCTGTTTGTTCCAGCGCCACCATTTCAATGAACCACATCCTTGGCAGAAACATGTGACTTGGCATAGGGAACTTAATGCATTTGGGCTCTCCGTAATATTGTTTCTATTTACATTTTCATTTCTGCTAAATCATTTTCTCATAAGAATAATTATTGTGAACAACTAAAGTGGGTAAATACGTATCATTATTCAGTTTTTAAATTTTCGCTTTTCAGCGTTCTAAAGTGTAGCCTTTTACTTCCTCTGATGCATTTGTCCTTTTGTGGATGACATTACAGGTGCATGGTTTCCTTTGTAGGCGTGATCGTTGTATATGACGTTTTATAGCGGGTGGTTTGATGTGACACACTACATCCCATAAGTTGCGAATATTCTATTCTTTGATTGGTCCTCTCTTGGAGACATTAGACTCAATGTTCCCTAAGTTATAGACCTTGCATAAATTAAAACAAGACTTATTTGAACATTATGTTTTGCATTTTATATGAAAGCCACCTTATAACTCAGCTTACGTGCCGTGGGTGCTTGTACGTTTTCATGGAGTTGCCAAGGGTATCACGAGGAAGCGCTGTACGTCATAAAGCGGGCATAAAGACCGTTGGCCCGAAGAAGCCGATGCAGGCATGAATTTTGCACCACCACATAGCCACCTTAATTTCGGATTTATACTACTGGACAACTAGAATTTTGGCCCCAATTGGAAGTATAATATTTAGATGGCTATCACCGGTAGAAAACTGCGTGATTTATCGCCACGGTGAATATGGATTTCCTCTTCTAAAACCGAAGGCAAGCTGAATCTGATACGCGGGTTAGACGATCAAAGCTTGATCTAACTTTCGACTTCTCTCTTGCCGGCTTATACTGCCGCCTGGCGGTGTTTTTGAAAATAACTTATACCAGTTGGTTTCCATAGGATCTTAGTGTGGGCTTAGGTCATTCCTCTTGATTTTGTTGGACATCTCATCTTACCAAGCATTAATTTGCGTTCATGCATCCTCACCAAGGGTGCTGTCTGCGCTGGTATTGGAACGAAGTAAGTTCATCCTCACTAAAGTGAGAGACTAACTATGGAAATAGAAAAAAAGTAACCCTTTACTTTTCTTATTTTATCCCTCCTTAGTAGCTTGTTGAGAAGCGATTTTTCTTGATTTAATGTTTGCATTTTACACATCCACACTAGTCTTGAATCCGCTGAATCAATTTGGACTTTTATGATGTCTTAATAAAGGTGTGAACTGTTGTAAGACATTTTCACACTTTTCTAGACTCTTCTTATTATAATTCACTCATATAACCCATTTTTATCACTTATCAAGTCTTATTCTAAAGTTTTGTAAAGCCTTTTAGCATACTTTCCTGATTTTCTAGACCTGTCATCAACAAATACACCTTTCTTATGCTCTATTTGGCCCCTTAATGCACTTATAGGCCTTAATTAAGTGTATTTTTTAGTAAAAACCCAACAAACATCATTAAAGACAACTTAATTCTCGACACCCACTCATATGCCTTGAGTGGGACCAATTCACCCAAGGTGGTGAATGAGTCCCTCTTGGCACAAAAATCAAAATAAATTCAAATTACTAGTGGGTTTTTATTCCTAAAGACCTAAGGTCGACCTGTGATGTATTTTCAAGAAATTAGGGCATAATTGTGTATAAATACATGATTTTATATTCATTTTAACCCCCATTCAATCATCTCATTCATTCTTGCATTCAATCCATCTAAGCATTTACTTAAGCATCATAGCATCATTCAATCAATCAATTATCAAGCATCTTGGAGCAGCCATTGACATATCTTAAGACTTCAACTACAAGGGTTTAGTGAGTTTATGCCATTTGCATGTTATTTTTTCATCATTCTCTTGTTATTTCATTTCATTTCATCGTATTTGATTACCAAAGTAGGGTTTGACCAAGGCAAACCCCTATACTCTAACCCTTAACTCTTTTCCCCCTCTTTGCATGTGTGTTTGTAGGTATTGTAGGTAGATTTTTCAAGGAGAAAGGTGTCAAAAAGATTTTTCAAATTCATCAATTTCATTATATTCAACATAACCCTAATTGGAGCTTGAAGACCCTTTTTAGCCCATTTTCTACAGATTCAGATCCAACAACCCGACAAGCAGAAAAGTACAGACTAGAACCCATAGAATTGACCTTTGAATTTGAAGATTTCTATAGGTAGACTGATTCACCATCTGTGTTTAATGAGTCCCACTGCTAGGCTAGAAAAAGAGTTTTCTGAAGTTCTGAGTTCCCAACATCTTGAAACCTATTTCAACAGATTTTACCAGAAACATGACTAATTTTCCATATGTGGTGAATGAGTCCCAGTGGACATCAACATTGAATTATGCAGCATTCTAGAACCTTCCTAGATCTTCTTTTAGTTTCTAGGTGCACCCCATTTAGTTTCATTCAATTCTATTTGCATTTGTCTATGTTTCTAGTTCATGTTTGCATACAACACTGTGTTTTTCAACACTTTGCATTTCCTAGTTTACATTCAATAATTGATCTATTTCATTAGTTTTCTACATTTAGTTCATTTCATCTAAGCATATTTCACCCTCATCCCATCAATATTTGAATGTAACATTGCATTTTGGCCCAAATTTTTACTCTTTTAGGTGAAAAATCCTAGAAGGGCTACAAGCATTTTAGGTGCCAAAATCTTTGGTTACAATTCGTAAGCAAAACCATAATTGAAAGAGCTTTGAAGAGCTACAATGAGGATATAGAGAAAATTGTAGGAGGTCAACTCTACCAAAGGAATTAAAATTGCCACCCAAGCAGAATGTGAAAGAAGTTATTTAAGGAATCCAACAAAAGAAAGAGAGTAAAGTTGTGAGTTTGAAGATAAGTCAAAAGAGTTAGCTCTAGCTGAGCTATCCAAAGTAGGAGAAAAAGTCCAAGATAATTATGTTGAAAGTGGACATCGATTGTGAAGAATGCAAGTGAATGGTCATGAAGAATGTTGTAGGCATGGAAGGCGTTGAATCTATGCAAGAAGATTCCAAGGATTAGAAAATCACCATCATAGGAGATGTAGATCCAGTCTCCATTATCAACAAGCTCAAGAAGCTTGGATGCTCAGAAGTAATGAACGTTGGGCCTGTGAAAGATCCAGGGAAGAATCCACTGATAGGAAGGAGGTCAAATATTAGAAGATCGTTAGTTTTTCAAGACACCATTGTCGCTATTTAAGAGGATCGTCAAGTAGGTTGGGCACCATTTGATGAGATCAAGGAAAATTATTCAGACCAGTTATATTTTCTTAAGTCACAGCCATAGCTATTAAAGGCACCATTGTTCTGTAGGATGTACACATCCATAGCTATTTGATATTGTTTGAAGGAGGTTGCTTGAAGAGGAGGCACATGAAGCTGTTGAATGAGGTAAATTGGAAGATTATAGATTGATGCTTTGAATGATCGTTGTTGTAGTTCAAGGTGCCATTGTTGAGGATACAAAGATTCTAGATGCTAGAACATCGAAGAAAGTAATTTATAGTTGTGACTAAGGGGGAGTGTTGGAAAGTGTAATCCCAACAACTTGAATAAATACAATCACACACAATGGAACATGGAACAACTAGATAGAAATTAATATGATAGACTTTCATTATGAGTGCCTTATCCTTATCTCTATCTCCCCTTCTTATTTATTATTTGACAACAACCCATACCTAGCACATGCTCAATAATGCTATGCATAGATTGATGGTTATTTGTCTATATATTGTTCAAGTCTATATTATTTAAAGCACTCCCAGATGAGTTCATCTTTGTAGAGCTATAAGGGTATGCATCTAGCTAAGGAGATGTAGGAAGTTTATAATGATGGTGTTGTATGAATGCGTAGAAGCTTCTAAGAGTATTTATGTAGTGTTTTGATCAATATAAAATATCTAATTCTTTTAAGTTTTATCCTCCCTTTCAAATTCTATCATTTCCCTATATAGTTTCTATAATGATGTGTTTATATTTTATTTTATTTTCTGAATTTTTCTATGCAGTTTCTATTAAATGTGCTCATATTTTAATTTCCTTACAATATTTTCCCATGTAGTTTCTATAAGATGTGCTTGGAAAATGTCATTGAGAACCGTGGTCTGTGTTGCCCAAAATTCCACCAGCCATTGAAGTCAGTTGAGGGAATCTTTACCTTGTAGATATCATTTTAAAAGTGATTTGAATGAACTACCACCAAATCTATAGATACCATTGTAAATGCTGCCCTAGTTTATGATGTTTTTGTAAACAAGGAAAATTCTGCAATTAGGGAAAAATGTTCAACAACATAAAAACTAAAGAGACATGGGTTGATACTTACCTTCTACTCAAATAGTAGAGAACCTGACCACTGACCCAGTGACTCTGCAATTTCCCTCGTATGCATGAATACAAAATATAAAAGAAAGGAGAGACATTCAACATCTATATTAGTATTTTCCTACATCGCAACAAGCTAAAATATGTCTCCAACACTTGGCATCCAGGATGCAGGCACATGAGTTGTCTTCCAAAGGCCATCTCACGTGGTTGGTAGGCCACATTAAACATTAGAAATGGAGTAATTTTTTGAGAAAAAATTTGAACGCAAACTAATGAATCTGCAACAATATTAATATCGATATGATCTTTGAAAATATTAGCTTAAATTTTATCTCATTTTTTATTCATCGAAGGTTTTCCTCTCAAATTTATAATTAGAAAAAGCTAAAAACCCTAGCGAAATATGACCCACCAATTAGAAAATCAAGAGAAATTTGATTTGAATGTTTTGAAAAAGCCAAACTTTGATTTAAGTTTATATCTTCCCTCTTGCATGCAAACCAATAGATTAATAATTCCCTTCATTTGAGATAAAAACATTAGTCGCTGCCTATGTAGACAAGGACTGATAAGCTTCTTTCACGACCTGCATGATGGGGCTTGAAACTAAAAGAGAGTTAATCTTATATATAGATGTTTGTTTTCGACAAAGTGACCTGCAATGATGCCTTTATATTCACAAATTAGCATTTTATATGGCCTTTCACCCCTTGTGCCTTCCTTGTATCATAGCTTCCTGTTCACAACATGGCGAAATTGCGTATTGTACTTGGCTCTTGTTCCTAGTGACGACTTTGTTGTAGGTGCTCAAGATGTGTTCTCTAAAAGGTCATAATTTCTAACAGCTTACCACTTCAATGCAAGCTGCTAAAATAGTCATACTAGGTAGAGCATATAGGCCATGCTACCATACAAATCAATAGGTGGATTGTGTTAATAGGGATAATATGTTCTCTTACTTTGGACAATACTACTCTAATTTTCTTTCCTTATCCTTGTCCATATTCTTCTTAGATACCAAAAAATTAGATGGATGTTTATACGTTATTCCAAAATTCCCACTTTGGCACAAGTAGATTTTGCCAACAAGGTTATAGAATTCGGCTTTACACCCTCCAATTGTATTTTTTTGGAAACTTCTAAAGCCTTTTCAACAAATTTATTATTTTCCTATAGTTTCCATTCCATGAGACCATATTTCTTTAAAACATTATGTCAATGGTTCAGTTCTTCCACATTTTGAAATACATAAAATTTCTTTTCTCTTGGGCACTATGTCAAATAGTTTTTGCTTTGCATAAATGCTTCTACATTTAACATGCATGAATCAAAACCCTCCAAAGCTCCCATTTTGGCGTAGGAAGGTAATATGTTGGAAAATATGTGGAGTTTGGCTCTACACATTTGCATTTTCATTAAATCCATTTTGTTCATATATTGCAATCATGGCATCCCTTTAGTCCGCATGCCTTGTCTATGCTTCCACATTTTGTAATTTGTATATTTGAAATAAAATCCATACCCATAGCTAAAACTTATCTATTAATTTCTTTTTATCATACAAGGAGGAGGAAATTGAATAAATTATGAAGGATGGCTTCACCTACCATTGGCATTTTTTTCGATGTTATGATATTTCTTCAAAATAAATGAAAAAAAAAACCTTGGAAAATAGAGATATGTTAGTTTAATATTAACAATTTTGATGATGTTGGTTAGGCCGATCTATTAGTTGGGGGTTGATGCAAATCTTAGGGATAGAGGATCATAGTTTCTACCATAGTCTTATGATAGACTATTTGACAAGGGGTTTGATAAAATATGAGAAATATAAACATAGTCTTATTTGTGTTTCATCATAAGTTAGTTATGACTATCTCTATTTAAAATGGGGGCCTACGAACTTGACAACTAAATTATTTAGGAATATATGAAATATTGTGAACTGTAGAGATCTATAAACATGTCCATGTAAGTGGATATTTTGAAAGTGTGATCTAATATGTTGAAATATAGTATAAAAAGGTCCACCATTGATGTTCAGGACTCTTCTTAGCTTTTACATTGCAAAAATAGACTTAATGATTTCAACCTTTTGAATATTTACAACATTTTGATAAAATTAACACTACATCAACTTAATCAATTTTGCATCCACATTTAATTGATTGTCTATTGCAAGTTGTATGGTTTTAAGAAAAAAAGTTAATGAGAATAAAATTGGGTTAAGGATGACCATTCATTAAGTCATATTCATTTCCGTAGAATACATTTTGAAATATGGCTTCACTAAGGTAATCTAGTCCTTCCACTTGATCCATTTTTTCTCTTATATCTCATTTTTCTCCCTTATAATACATATAGGATATTGAGTATCATAAAAGATGATGTAATATTATCATCTAGCCACCAAAATATAAAGACATGGATTATACATTTCTTGGTGTGAGAATTGAAAAGAGAGGACGTAGCTTGTGAGTTCCTGTATTTATTATTGTTTCATAGTCTTCCTCATGTCCTATTGGCATTTTCAATTCAAAGTTTTGAATGGTCCTCCCAATAACCAATGAGGCTATTGTCACCGCTTGTGCCCATCCTGCACACAACCTATTCCCTGCTCCAAATACCATGTTCCTATAAATGTCCTCTTCTACTAGAAACACTAGTTGTCTCTCTGGTTTCCACTCCTCTGAATTTTTCCATTCTCCTTCATAATTATTTGCTCCCCATATATTAATTAATATCTGAAAAATAAACAATAAGAAACATTTAATAAATCATCAAAATAATTGAATACTTTTTCTAAAAAACTAATGTAATTTAAGATGGATTAGATAAACAAAACTTAAAATATGCTGCTTAAGCTTGAGTCCAATTTTATAAAATCTTGTGCAAAAACTAATGATCTATAAGCCCTTCTGAGAATAGAGGATTAGTACCTCCCATCCTGCTGGAACATGGTACCCATCAATTTCCACATCTTGATGGACGATACACAGTGGCACTAGAGGCAAAGGAGAATGTCTACGTACTGTTTCATAAAATATTGCTTTAAGATATGGTAACTTCCTCAAATCCTTTTCCTCCACTGCTTTCTTTCCACATACTTCCTCTAACTCTCTGTAAAGTCGTTCCTGTTGTTGCCATTGTAGGATTTCAGAAATTTTCCTTCAAAAAGAATGACTTTATTGATAAAAATGCAAAAGCTTTTACATTTGTACCTGAGCGTGAGGATGCTTGGCGAGGTTGAAGAAAGCCCAGACCATAGCCACATGACTTGTAGTAGTGCTTTCAATTACAGGCTCCCATATTGCAGTCTCTAGCTGTTTCTCACTCAGAACCTCGCCTTCCTTCAGCAGCATGTCTAGATATCCTTTCGACTCCTGCACTCATTAATAAATTTCATCATCAAATACATAACTAGAAACAACAGTGAAAAGATACTGGTACAGATAAGCATATTAAACCGACCAAGAATATTTGTTCTTTGTGAAACAGCTTTTTTAGAGCCGTGCTAACATACATATAAATAGCAGTACCAAATTGACCATCCATATACGCTTATAGCTGGTGCTTTTAGTTGAAGTCCCAAAACAGACAGAATACAACGTCTAAAATAATTATTTTTAGAAGAAAAAATAAAGTAATATGACCAATAGTACTGGTTTAGATAGAGGACTAAAGGGTTTTAGTGAAATTAATGTACGGAGGTCATGGTAGAATGCCAAGCTACCTTTCCCGAGGATAAAAGCTCCCTCTCTTGGCGAATAAGAGCCCTCACAATTGCTGACCTCCTCCTCGTTACATCATTTAACATATTCTCTAATTTTCTGTTAGGAAGCCAACAATTTATTAAAGGAAGGAAGTCTCTCCAATTGATTTCGAGAGCAGCAGTTGCAGGATCCCCAATTATAAGTTTGTACATGTCCTGCACCGACACAACTTCACTGCCCAACTCTTCAACGTGTAAGGGTTCCACAGTTCTGCCTATCACCTGTAATCCAAGCCAAATTAATTCAATA
>VDFB02262246.1:0-124240 GCA_007258455.2 Sequoia sempervirens | reverse complement strand
TGCAGGGTGAGAGAGATAGAGGACAAATGCAGATATAGGTGATGCAAGAGGAGATGGGTACCTTACAGAGATAGATACAAACCCTTCAGGGAGAGGGATGCAACAGTGACTCAAGCAGAGATCGCAGAGAGAGATACAACACAGAGTCAGTCACAAGTAGTGCAAGGTGGTGGGGATGAGGCAGGGTTAGAGGTGGAGAGGTTACAAGCTCAGATTCAGGATATGCAGGATGAGAGAGTTAGGACCATAGAGCATATGACAAGACTAACAATAGAGAGAGATCAACTGCAATTGGATCAAGATGCATGGACATAGGAGAGGGGACTCATTACTAGAGACCGAGATAGGTACATACATGAGCAAAAAGTCGCTAGATATCAAGCTGTAGAGAGTGTTGAGTACATGAGAGAGGCAAACTTCTGGATGATCGCTTATTAGCATGTAGTTCCAAATCCAACACAACACATGTTTCATTATGTGCGATGGACTCCTCAGATGCCCGCGCCATCCCAATCACTAGGGACACAGACCTGAGGATTCAATGAGTCATAGGGGACACTCCCTCGCAGAGGACCAGTGCCTGATTCTCCATAGAGGTTGGATGTGGGAAGCTCATTTGGTAGATGACATGACACTAGATTTTGACAGGTGCAAGGTCTATGGAGAGTACAAAGGAGCAGTGATGTAGATCCTTGTACTTGTTTTGTATTTTATGATTTGATGTATATGATGGACATGTATTTGATAGACATTATTATGGACCATAAGGTGGATATTTGATGGACATTATTATGTATCATGTGATTATTTTTATATGGTATGCGACTTCTCTTATTGACACCATGCTATGTATACGATGGATGATTCTATTTATGCATATGTGTATGCTTATGATTTTATGATGGATGATCATGATGATTTAATTCATGCACATGTTTATGATGTTATATGTAGATGGATGCTACTAACGTGTGTAATGCAGGATGTGATAATTTTTATCTATGATGGATATGGTCCTAAGGTGACGCATGATTTATGGTTTTATGCATAATGAGTATGCATGATTTATGATTTTATGTATAATAAATATGGGCTTATGTGATGTATGTTTTATGGTTTTATGCATAATGAGTATGCATGATGTATGTAACATGTTAATAATGTATGGGTATAAAAATGAACCAATCATGATTTAATATAATATGCTAATGTAAATGTAATGAGCCTATAATGCAACTTGAACATAAGTATCAATAAGGACTTGTGTAGAAATATGTATGTATGATGGGTGTATGATGGGAGATTGCACCTATCAAAAACTATATATATCGTGAGAAGAATGGGAGAAGGGGAATATTTTCACAACCAAAATCATAGGTTAATAGTTAGAAATGGATGTAACAAAAATGATTATGAGATGAAATCCTAATTTTAATTAGCCATCTTTAGAGCACTAATTTTTGCTATAGCATAAGACACCAAGTGCAAGGGTACATGAAACCAAGGCAAGTTAGCATCTAATGCATAAAACAAACACAACAAACAAGGTTATCCCAACACCCCAAAGTCATGAAGACCTTGGTCGGGCCAGGTATTGGAATAACCATAAGCACAAAGGGATGTCCCCAATGTAACACAGGATCTTGGAAATCCTGGTGGGTACTACATGAGAACAACCCAATAGACAACAACAATAAACTATCAAGAGATGCCCCTATGTTAACGCATCAAAGAACACCATAATATGATAGATTATGGCAACCTTGACTAGTTGTAATAGGGAGCTCAAACAATAAACAAAAGCCAAAAGTATTAAATGATCATAATCAAATTCAAACATCCTTTGCCATAGGATCACAAGGATGGATGGGGTTGATGAGGTCTGTTAGGAAGGATGCATCCTATTGAGACTGATGATGGATATTAAACTAAGATGACCTAGGCGACGCAGGATTTTTGTTATTAACCAGATCTTCTAACACTAGAGGATCTCGTTTATGAAGAACCAGCTGGATAAGGGCACTCCTGTCAACACGACACAAGAGACTAGACAAAAGACCGACGCAAGACTAACACACCCTAAAGACCTAGGGGCTCAGGGGCTGATCAAAGATTAGCCTTGCCTACATGAAAATGCAGAGCCCTCATAGTTCAAGAAAAGACCATGGATAAAAGCAGAAAGAGGAATAATGGAGACCAGTGAGACAACAACAAAGTGAAGTAAAAGAAAAGGAAAGCAAAAAACCCAGGGGTGGATCAAAAGATCGACCTTGTCTACATGGAAGCGCAGGGGCAACATAGTTCAAAAAAGACAAACGACAACCGACCATGGCTAAAAGTGAAAAGGGGATGATGAAGACAGATGATGGATGACCATCATGAGATGGTCAAAATTCCTCGAGGGAAAATCAAATGATCAGCCTTGCCTACATGAAAGCGCAAGGGCAACATAGTTTGAAAAAGGATGAAAAGACCGACGTGACAAGATGAGGCCTAGATGGAGACCGACACGATGGATGATCCTAGATGATGACACAAACTGACCGAAAAAAAAGACAAATGACACAAGCTCAGATTAGGATAAAAAATATTAGGATGACGGATAGCCAATATGGATTGTCCAATGCTCAATAAAAATATATACCAAGTGGCCTAGGATGGGATGGGAGAGGATGTTAGGATAGGATGGATGAAGTCATAAAGTAATTAGGACGTAAGGTAGATAATGATTAATCCCGCTACAGATGAGGCCTATTACCAGGTTTTCACCACCCGTACTTATCCAAGGTGCCACCAAGGGTGGTTTTCACCATAGGATGATTTTATTTCTCTTTACTATTTTTGCATTTTTTTACCTTTTTTGTTTTTTTTTTGAATTTTTGGATTTTGTGCAGATAGGGTCACCAAGTAGACTTAGGTATAAAACCTTTTTAGATGCATGATGTTAATAGGCTCTTCTAGGGGCTCTCCTTCAATGGTGGAAAGTCTATATGCCTCGGATCCATACGTTGCGGTGATGATATAGGGACCCAACCAGTTTGCTTCAAACTTGCCTTTCTTATCTTGATCTTGCTGGGTGGGCTGGTTTTCTTTAAGGACAAGGTCACCAAAATTGAATTAATGAGAGATAACCTTCTTGTTGTAGCTGCATTTGAGATAGTTTTGATTAGTTTTGATAAGCCTGAAGGTGATCATAAGCTTTGATCCATCTTTCATCAAGTAATTCCAACTGGGAAAGCCTTGTAATATGGGTGTCTTCCTCACTAATAAGGTTTTTCAGGGAAATTCTCAGTGATGGGATCTTGAATTCGATCATAAAGATGGCCTCGACACCATAAACGAGGGAATATGGCATGGTGCCAATAGGGGTATGAATGGAAGTGCGATACACCCAGAGGGCGAGATGAATGTGGAGGTGCCAATCTCAACTAGTGTTATTGACAACCTTTTTGAGGATTCAGATCAGAGTCTTGTTAGTAGCTTCTGCCTAGCCATTACCTTGGGGGTAATAAGGCATTGACCAACGATGTTGAATATGAAAGGTGTCACAAAGGTGTTTCATGGCCTGGTTTTTAAAAGGCTTTCCATTATCTAAGAGGATGGTGGATGGGATACCATATCTACATATAATATGGTAGAGGATGAATTTTGAAATTTGAGTACAAGTGATTTGTGTGAGTGGCATTACTTCCACCCACTTGGTGAAGTACTCAGTGGCTGTAATAATGAAGGTGTGGCCGTCAAAGGATGATGGGTATATCTTGTCGATCAAGTCAAAACCCCACTAAGAGAAGGGCCATGGTGCAAGAAGAGGTTGAAGGTCCTATGCTGGAGAGTGAATCAGATCTGCATGTTGTTGACATGGGAAGCATTTCTTCACAAACTCACATGCATCATGTTCTAGCATGGGTCACTAATATCCAACTCAAAGAATCCTTTTAGCTAAGGTCATACCATTTGAATGGGCCCCACAAAAACCATTGTGTAGTTCCATTAGTGCAATATGGGCTTCGGTCTCGTCCAAACACTTGAGGAGGGTTCCATAATACCCATGATGATAAAGTGTATCACCAACAATGACGTATCGAGATGAACATTGGATAAAGGATTTGTGTTGGTTTCGTGTAAGGTCCGAGGGTAGAATGTTATCATGCAGGTAAGCATAGATGTCTTGGTACCAAGGGGAAGCGGGATCCACAATGTCACACATAATTTCGGTCTCAGGGATGTCATATGCTGGGATTAGGAGTTGTTCAACAAGGAACTCATATTCTATTCGATCCTTGGGCATGTCGATCAAGGAGCCAATAGTAGCCATGACATCAGCTGCTTTGTTCTGTACCCTGGGAACCTAATCAAATTGTATGGAGGTGAAATACTTCTTGAAGTCATCCACCATGCATTTTTAGGGTAGAAACTTGTCATCCTTTGTCAGGAACTCATCATTAACCTGCTTAATGACTAATGAGGAATTGACGAAGACTTTTAGGTGAGTTATGTGCCAAATTTTGGCAATTTTGAGGCTTGTGAGGAGGGCTTCATACTTAGCTATATTGTTGGTGCACGAGAATGCTAATCTAAATGACTTTGAGATGTAATCACCTTGAGGGATAACAAACATAATTCCTACCCCTGATCCATTATGAGTGTAGGATCCATCGAAGTACAATACCTAGGTGGGTGCTTCTGTAACTGCAAAGACTTCTTCATCTGGAAATTCGGTGACCAAAGGGTAAGCATCTACTAAGGGTGCATCAGCCAACTGATCGGCTATAACTTGTCCTTTTATGGATTTTTGATCCACATATTCTATGTCAAATTCACTCAGGAGCATGACCCACTTAGCCATGCGACCAGTTAAGGTGGTTTTGGACAACAAATATTTTAGTGGATCAATTTTTGCTATTAGTTTGACATGATGGCTGAGCATATAATGTCTAAATTTCTGCGTACTGAAAACCACTGCGAGGTAGGCTTTCTCCATTGGTGAATAATTCAATTCATAACCAACCAGTGTACGACTAATGTAATAGATTGCTCATTCTTTTGTGGAATCGTCATGTTGTGCCAATAATGCCCCCAGTGTGACTGAAGTAGCAGAGATGTATAACAGGAGGGGTTTTCTTGGAATAGGTGGCATCAGGATTGGCAGGTGGGCCAAGTACTCTTTGATCTTATCAAAACCTAACTGACACTGTTGGCTCCATTTGAAGGTTGTGTCTTTCTTCAGAAGGTGGGCGAACGACTGACACTTATCTGCAAGTTGGGTTATAAACTGATGGATAGATTGTAGCTTTCCCTGAAGGCTTCTTGACTATTTCAGGTTTCAAGGTGGAGGCATGTCTATGATAGCTTTTACTTTGGCAAGATTAACCTCAATGCCCCTTCGGGAGACTATGAAGCCCAACAATTTCTTGGACGTGACACCGAACACACTTTTTTGGATTCATTCTTAGCTTGTACTATTCCAATCACTCAAAGATCTTTTTCAGAATGGCAGGATGCTCTGCTCTAGTTCTGGACTTTCCCAACAAGTCATCAACATAATCTTCTATGATAATGTGGATGAGGTCATGGAAGATGATAGTCATTACTTGTTGGTATGTTTCCCCCATGTTCTTAAGACCAAAGGGCATAACATTGTAGCAAAAGGTACCCCAAGGCGTTGTAAAAGCAGTTTTATGCTAGTCTTCGGGTGTAATTCAAATATGATTATAGCCAGAGAAGTTGTCCATGAGGGACAACATCTCATGTCCTGTAGTGAGGTTGACTAACATGTTGATATTGGGCAATGGGAAGTCATCCTTCAGATAGGCTTTGTTGAGATCTCAGAAGTTTGTGCAAATCCTAATGTCTCTGTTAGGTTTAGCGACAAACACTATGTTGGAGATCTAGTCAAAATAGTCGATGGGTCTAATAAAGCCAGCCTCCAGTAATTTCTCCAATTCTTTCTTGACTAACAGTGCTACCTGCAGATGCATTTTTTTGAGTTTTTGCTTGATAGGCTTGGCATATGGGCGAATATCCAAATGGTGAACTACTAAAGTAGGGTCCAGACTTGGCATGTCTGAGTATGACCAAGCAAAGTTGATGATTCCATCTTTGAGCAGCTGGAAAATGACAGAATATTCTTGTTCTGATAATGATTTGGCTATGTAGGTGATCTTTAGGGTTTCTGCAGTACCCAGATTGACTTCTTGAGTTTCTTCAATTAGGATGGATGATTGTGTTGATGATTGAGTTCCTACAAGGGGAAGATGAACGTCTCCATCCTCCAACACCTCATTGAGGTTTTCATTATTGGATGCGTCTGTTATTTTTATTTTTTCTAGGTCAAGAAGCACCTCGGGGAGGTTTTCACTAGATGACCATTTCTATTTTTTCTTGTTTTTACTTTTGTGACTGGAGCATTCATCTTCCCCTAATCCCATAAGGTTGACATATGCATCCAGGGAGACATTGACAGGTGTGCTATCGTGTAAGTCCCAATCAATAAGTTCAGGATGATGCAGGGAAAGGCTAATGGTAAAGACGAATAGGCAATCAAACATGGATGAAAGGTCCATGTGATCCACGTCATCGTATGCATGTATGATGGACTCTTCCTCAGGTATGTCTTCTAAGGGACCATTGTCCATAGTAACACTATTGGAAGCATTGGATGATGTTGCAAGGCCTTTCTGCTTTTTGTCATATCCTAGGTCTAAATTCTGTGGATGTTTTGGTACATCAACAGGTTGTAGCTGCCCTTGTTCCTCTTTACCCATACCTCCACCTTGATAGTTATGTTTTTCTGTGAATTTAGCAGACCATGGGTATACTTCTTGAAAATATTCCTTAAGGGGAGGATCTAGTTGAGGCTCTTCACGATATATCCATTGACTGATATCATCTTCTGGTGTATCTGTCCTTAAACTAGGAGACCAAAAAGTGCTAGTGGGGATGTTTTTGGAACTGAAGGTAATGGTCTTGTCTTCTTCCTTTGGTATAGACTGTGAAGGTTGACCATATGTATGTGGTGATGGTGGCATGGTTGCCACATTCAAAGTTCTATGCATTTCATATTCACCACAACCCTTGTCGATGATCTAGACTTTAGTGATGGTGGGATCGGTGGTGGAAGATGGAGTGGCTGATGTGGTGAATGATGGATTGGAGGATGACGACTGAGGTGCCCCCATTTTGACTCCAAGACAAAAATGCAAATGGGTAAATGAAGCTTCTAAGGCGTGATAGTACTCAAATGGTTGTGGGTCAGCGTAAACAGTGACCTCCTGTCCATTAACTGGAAATTTTAGGAATTGATGATATGTGGAGGGGACAGCTTACATGGCATGGAGCCATGGACAGTCGAGGAGGAGGTTGTACGGTAAATCCAAATCAAGGACATGACATGTAGTGTATTGAATCACAAGTCCAACCTGAATGGGAAGTCTGATGATTCCTTCAAAATATCTTTTCGCATTATCATAAGCCTTGATTGTAATGATTTGATTACTTAGGTATGCTTGAGTATACCTTATCTACTTTATGAACTTTAGAGTGCATAGATTAAGGGAAAATCCATTATCTACCAGGACCATTTTTACTTTATGACGGGAAACCAATACTTCAATGTGTAGGGGACAATTATGGTTGGTATCAATGTTAGGCATGTCATTTTGGCTGAAGTGTAACTGGTAAGGTAGAGCCAGGTGTCTCACTAAAGCTTGGAATTGTGTGGGATCAATGTTGTTAAGCACTTGGGTTTCTTGTAGAGCTCAGTTCAGGGTCTCTTGATGCATGGGAGAAGATTTAAGCAGATCCAAAATTGAGATGTGAGCAGGAGTCTTTCCTAAGTGATCAAGAATGTTATGCTGAGAATTCATACGATTTTGCTAGGTGGATGCAGGGGCTGCAGGAATAGTAATGTGGGTTCTTCAGGTGGCAACAAAACATTGGGGATCTTTAGCTTTGACATGTATCATGGATACGTGGGGTTCCACCTACTCAATGCAATGGACAATGGCAATGTAATTGAGGGGCACATTTTTATAACTTATGTTATTTGTATTGTTGTTTTGGGGATTGTTATTGGATGTGCTTGCACCTTGATTATGGTTAGGGAAGGCGTTTTTGTAAATCTGCAGTTGAGCATTAGATGATGAAGCTTGATTGGCATCCACATGAATATCTCCTTGATCTATAAGATTTTGGATATATGTTTTCAGACTCTGACACTTGTTTAGGGTATGCCCTTTAATCTTGTGAAACTCACAATATTCATTTTCTTTAAACCAAGCTGGTTTAGCCTTGGATTAATCGGGTGGCTTGGTTGTAGGATATGTGATTGGATAATTGGCTTGTAGGATCTTGTTGAACACGACACTGAGGGGTTCTCCTAATTGAGTGAACTGACATTTATTGTTCCCTTGACTATTCTGGTTTAACTGTTGAGGGGGGCGAGGTGCCCCCTATGGTACTAATATGATGTTTTGGGTAGATGTTTGGTTAGGAGTAGATTGTTGCCTCTGAGAGGTACTAGCCACTTGAACATGCTTAGTGTTGGTGAAACCATCATTCAAAACATTCTTGTTCTTGTTCTAGTAGCGTGACTTATCTCTGGATGACCGTTCTTTGTCATGGTTGTTTATTTTGACATGCCCTTTAGCTGTTGGAAAAAGTACCTCAAGCTTACTGACATGAAACTCCTAAAAGAGCAAAATTGGTGAGACCCTCTGAATGTCTTACCGACCAACAACTGTGTTCAAAAGTTCAAAGTTGCTGAGACTTTGGTTCGGTCTTTCCGACGGGAGTCATCGGCAAGACATGTCTATCAATGTGAAATTCCTATCTCTTTCCGTCCAGGCAGACCTCTTGCCGATGGGTTGATTCCTGGTGATCATCGGGGAGACTCTTGGCGACGAGTGGCATTGGGGAGAGGCATGAACCTTCAGAGTGACTCATTCTGAAAGAGTATGTCTCGCCGATGGTTTTACACACGAATGCAATCAGGGTGACATGAAGGCTCGATAAGAGTCTAAGCGACAGTGGAGGTCTCACCGACAGGTATACCTTTGGTGAGAACTCTTGCCAATGGATGTTTCTCTCGCCGACAGGCTAGTGCATTCGGTATGAGCTCTTGCCAATAGCAATGGTCTTGCCGATAGAGCTACATGAGTTGAACATCGGTGTGAAGTCTTAGCGATAGCGATCATCTTGCCGATGGTTTTGCAATGGACATCGGTGAGATGTCTTACCGATAGAGTGAGTCTAGCCGATGGTTTTGCATTCGGTATGATCTCTTGCAGATGGTGCTGGTCTTGCCGATGGACATATCAGAGTGAAATTAATTGTCGATGAAATCTCCTGGACTCTTGCCAATGGACAGTTGGTTTTCTTGTGATATCGGGGAGACTTGTTTTGCTATCGGTCTGACTTCTTAGGGTGTTGTCGATACCTTTGGTCTTGTCGATAGCTATGTGATCGAGCATTTTGGCATCGGGGAGACACGATCTAGTGTCTCACCGACATGCGATATAGTTTAATATTTTGACTGAATGTCTGTCCTACATGGTGTGTTATGAGCTAATGAGAGAAGCAGAATGAGAACCGTTGGAAGTTGAACAGTTACGACTATTCTATTGTGGAAAACAAATAGGTCGTGAGTAGAATGGATTATGCTCTGCAATGGTGGATGACAATGATTAGAGTGAGATAATGAAAGTGTTGCTCGATTGAACACAGATTGATATGAGTGAATTCATTGTATGTTGTCTAAGAGCATTGTGAGATTAATGTTTTGTACAAGATTGATCAGTGAATGTTGCTGTTGTAAATTGACATCAGAAAGTTAAGTCTAATCTCTGTATGTAATTTTATTTATTGTAATACAAAGGGGCTTTTCTTGGTGTGGTGGGTTTTTCTCCCGTAAGGGTTTTCCCACATAAATTTGGTGTCCAATTGTGTATGTGTCCATTTCTCTTTTTTGTTATTCTTTTCAAGTGTATCTTATTGAACTGTAATTGCAAAATTTAAAGTCATATCTGCATTCTTCCCTAAGGTTTTGACATTAGGAGAGTTTGTTCCACACCTAAGCTTTCCTTACAAGTGGTATTAGAGCCTGGCTAGTTGTGTTATCCTTGTGGGTACGTTGGGTTTTTTGTGTCAATTCTGTTCAGTGGGAGTCTTGTAGAAGTCTGGTAATTTGAATTATAGATTAAGATGGAAATCACATCAGAAAGATTGAAATTGAGAAATTCAATGGCAATAATTTTGAGTTGTGGAAACTCAAAATGGAAGATCTGTTGGTTGATCATGATCTTTGGCTTGTTGTGTCTAGAAAAAAGCCTACAAGAATGAAGCAAGAGGATTGAGACCTCACCAGATTGAAAATCAAAGGGGCGATAAAGGCTCTGTCACAGAATCTATTCTTCTAAATGTTCATGAAGAAAAGACAACATCCTCTTTGTGGAAAAGACTGGGAGCTATTTATCAAGGCAAGTCCTTGGTGAATAAGTTGTTCTTGAGGAAGAAGCTGTACTCTTTGAAAATGCAGGAAGGAGCGTCTGTTGCTGATCATTTGAATGCTTTCAACATGCTGATTGCTTAGTTAGCATCTGTGGATGTGAAGATTGATGAAGAAGATCGTTGTATGCTATTGTTATGTTCTTTGCAGATTCTTGGGATCACTTGGTGATGGCTATTGGGAGTCTGACATCCACTTTTAAGATCGAAGATGTTGTTGCTTCTTTGTTATCAGAAGAGATGAGAAGAAAATCTTGAGATGGCGAAGGAATTGATGTTAGAGGTAGATTGAAAGAAAAAGGAAAGAAGAAGGACAAGAAGTTCAAATCCAAATTAGAGGGGAGATCGAGTCTCCTAGTAAGAAGTCCAAGGTGAAGTTAAATTGTGGGCAACATGGACATGTTTGAAAGGATTAAAGAGGAGAAAAGAAGAAGAAGAATTCTTCCGACAATGATTCTTCTTAGAGTGATGCAGATGCCTTCATTGCAGCCTTGGCAACTCAGGCATCAGATGATGTTTGGCGATTGATTCGGAGCATCTTTCCACATGACATCTCATAGAGATTGGTTCACTAAGTATGAAAAATACGATGGTGGAAGGGTGTATTTGGCAAGCGATTCATCTCTGGAAATAGTTGGTCGTGGAAGAGTCAAATTCAATTCCGATGGAAGAGTGAAGGGAATCAATGATGTAATGCATATACAGAATTAAGCTCAAAATTTACTTTGTTAGTAAGTTGAATGATGTTGGAGTGCAAGTCACGTTCTCCGGAAATGGTTGCAAGATGACTAGAGGCTCAATGGTGCTAGCTAGGGATGCTCGTATTGGTACCTTGTATAAGCTAGATGCACTTGCTATGCAATGCAATAGTGTCTTTGTAAAGTCACAAAAGGCTACTCATGGAGAAAAGGAGAAAAAAGTTCTTGATAGTGAAAAATCTATGGAAGTTAAACTTCCACCAGAAAAGACTATGCTCCGGCATCATAGGCTTGGCCACATTGGAGAAAAAGGTTTAAAAACCTTGAAAAATAAAAACCTGGTTGAAGGGCTTGGCGATTGTAACCTCGAATTCGAGTTTTGTGAACATTTTATATATGGTAAACAACACCGTGTTTCATTTTACTCCAGTCCTCATAAATCTTCTGGTTTACTTGATTACATTCATTTTGATGTTTTGGTCCAGTAAATGTTCCTTCTTTGTCTAAATCAAGATATTATGTATCGTTCATTGATGATTATTCAAGAAGGGCATTTGTTTATTTTTTGAAAAGTAAAGCAGAAGTGTTCAGTCATTTTAAGGAATTTAAAAACCTTGTTGAAAATTAGACTGGAAGAAAAATAAAATGTTTAAGGACTGACAATGGCAGTGAGTTTTGTTTTCATGAGTTCGAAAGATACTGTAAAGATCATGAAATTAAAAGACATAAAACTACACCCTACACTCCGCAACAAAATGGAGTTGCTGAAAGGTTCAATAGGACAGTGATGGAAAGAGCAAGAAGTATGCTAAGCAGTGTTGGCTTGGAGGAGAAGTTATGGGCTGAGGTAGTTGCAACATGTTATTTAATAAACTGTTCTCCAAATTTCGCTCTCTTTGAGAAAACACCTTTGGAAGGATGGTCTGGAAAGAAGCCCTCTTTGAGACACATTCGTGTCTTTGGCTGTGAGGCATATGCATATGTGCCGAATGAAAAAAGGTCTAAATTGGAAAACAAGGATGTTAAATGTATTTTTATTGGTTATAGTGCTGGCATAAAAGGATACAAGCTTTGGAATCCTGATATGAAGAAGGTTCTATACAACATAAGTGTTATTTTTCGTGAGTTGAAGCCTTCTACTTTGGATCTGCAGTCAAAGACAAAATTAGAAGATAAAAAGGATGTAGTTGAATTTCCTCCAACACCAGATAAAGAGGAATTCAAAATTCAAAATGTACCTAAAACTAAGGAGAGCTCAAGTAGTTCTGAGAGTTCTGAAGAAGAAGATCAACCTCAGCCTCAGCCTGTGAGGAGGTCAACACATGAAAGAAAGCAACTTGATAGGTATGGGTTTTCTTTGTTAGATTCCACTTGTGCCTATGCTTTAATTTCTAGCACTGATGAGCCTAGGACTGTGAAAGAGGCATTTAGAATGTCTGATTCAAACTCTTGGTTGGAAGCCATGAATGAAGAAATGGCATCATTAGAAAAAAAATGATACTTTGAGTTTGGTGCCCTTGCCTAAAGGTAGAAAAGTTGTTGGCTGCAAATGGGTATTTAAAAAGAAAATAGGTCTGGATGGCAGTGTGGAAAATTTTAAGGCGAGGTTGGTTGCGAAGGGGTATTCCTAGGTAGAGGGAATTGATTATGGATAAAAAATTTCTCCTGTAGCTAAGCTGACGTCTATCAGATTTATTTTGTCACTTGCAACAGCGTATGACTTAGAGATTGAACAGATGGATGTGAAGACAACATTTCTTCATGGTGACCTTGAAGAAGAAATTTATATGTCCCAGCCTGAGCACTTTGTGGAAAAAGGTAAAGAAAATATAGTTTGCAAGTTGAAAAAATCTCTGTATGGATTAAAACAATCTCCTAGAATGTGGTACCATAAGTTTGAAACTTTTGTTTTGTCATTGGGATTTGTAAGATCAAAATCTGATCACTGTGTGTACTACAAAGCTAAAAATGATCGTGTTCTTATTATTGCTCTCTATGTTGATGATATGTTGTTCATAGGCAATAGTAAGTTAATGATTTCTGATCTAAAATCCTAGTTGTCTGCAAATTTTGAAATGAAAGATCTTGGTGCAGCCAGGTATATTTTGGGAATGGAAATAACTAGGGACAAAAAGAGTAGAAAATTTTGGCTCAGTCAGAGTAAGTATATTAATACTGTTCTGGAGAGATTTTGTATGACTGATTGCAAGCATCTAGTTGTTCCAGTTTTGCAGGGAATGAAGCTATTTGTTGAAGACTGTCCAAAATATCCTACTGAGATAGAGGACATGACTAGAGTGCCTTATGCTAGTGCAGTTGGAAGTTTAATGTATGCAATGGTCTGTACAAGGCCAAAAATTGCCCAAACAGTGGGAGTACTTAGTCATTTTATGGCAAATCCTGGAAGGATACATTGGGATGCTATGAAAAGAGTGTTTAGATATCTAAAGGGAACTTCAGAATATGCTTTGTGTTACCATGGAAATTTGGTTGAATCACAGAAGACTCTCAGCATTCGAGGCTATGTGGATTCTGATTGGGTAGAGGACATTGACAACAGAAGATCCATTAGTGGATATATTTTCATGATGAATGGTGGTGCAGTTAGTTGGATGAGTAAGCGACAAGCTATAGTCGCTTTGCCCACTACAGAGGTAGAATACATGGCAACAACACACGCCTGTAAAGAAGCAATCTGGTTAAAACGTTTGTGTTCTAACATTGGGTTTGATGTAGGAAAAATTACAATTTACTGTGACAGTCAGAGTGCTATTTTTTTGGCAAAAAATCCTACTTTCCATGTCAGGATGAAACATATTGATGTGCAGTATCATTTTGTATGAGATATGGTGGAGGATGGAAAGGTCTCTTTAGAAAAAATGGATACTCTGGAAAATATTGCAGATGCATTGACGAAGCCAGTGAGCACAAACAAGTTCAGATGGTGTGCCAGTTCAATGGGCCTTAGTGCCCATGAATTTTAGTAGTTTTGTTGTGCTCTGGAGGTGTCAGTAAGATCTTTGTCAAGTGGGAGATTGCTGGAAAAAGTTCCTCAAGCTTACTGACATGAAACTCCTGAAAGAGAAAAATTGGTGAGACCCTCTAAATGTCTTACTGACCAGTAGTTGTGTTCAAAAGTTCAAAGTCGCTGATACTTTGGTTCTGTCTTGCCAACAGGAGTCATCGACAAGACATGTCTATCACTGTGAAATTCCTATCTCTTTCCATTTGGACAAACCTCTTGCCGATGGGTTGATTCCTAGTGATCATCAGGGAGACTCTTGGCGACAAGTGGCATCGGGGAGAGGCATGAACCTTCAAAGTGACTCATTCTGATAGAGTATGTCTCACCAATGGTTTTACACACGAATGTCATCGAGGTGACATGAAGGCTCGATAAGAGTCTAAGCGACAGTGGAGGTCTTGCTGACAGGTATACCTTCGGTGAGAACTCTTGTCGATGGATGTTTCTCTCGCCGACAGGCTGGTGCATTCAATATGAGCTCTTGCTGATAGCGATGGTCTTGCCGATAGAGCTACATGAGTTGAACATCGGTGTGACGTATTAGCGACAATGATGGTCTTGCCGATGGTTTTGTAATGGACATTGGTGAGATGTCTTGCCAATAGAGTGATTCTGGCCGATGGTTTTGCATTCGGTATGATCTCTTGCCGATGGTGTTGGTCTTGTTGATGGACATATCAAAGTGACATTAACTATCGATGAAATATCCTGGACTCTTGTCGATGGACAGTTGGTTTTCTTGTGATATTAGGGAGACTTGTTTTGCTATCGGTCTGACTTCTTAGGGTGTTGCCGATACCTTTGGTCTTGCCGATAGCTATGTGATTGAGCATTTTGGCATCGGGGAGACACAGTCTAGTGTCTCACTGACATGTGATATAGTTGAACATTTTGATCGAATGTCTATCCTACGTGGTGTGTTATGAGCCAATGAGAGAAGCAGAATGAAAACCGTTGGAAGTTGAACAGCTGCAATTATTCTGTTGTGGAAAATGAACAGGCTGTGAGTAGAATGGATTATGCTCTGCAATGGTGGATGACAATGATTAGAGTGAGATAATGAAAGTGTTGCTTGATTGAACACAAATTGATTTGAGTGAATTCATTGTATGTTGTCTGAGAGCATTATGAGATTAATGTTCTGTACAAGATTGATCAGTGAATGTTGCTGCTGTAAATTGACATCAGAAAGTTAAGTCTGATCTCTGTATGTAATTTTCTTTACTGTAATACAAAGGGGATTTTCTTAGTGTGGTGGGTTTTTCTCCCATAAGGATTTTCCCACGTAAATCTAGTGTCCAATTGTGTATGTGTCCATTTCTCTTTTTTGTTATTCTTTTCAAGTGTATCTTATTGAATTGTAATTGCAAAATTTAAAGTCATATCTACATTCTTCCCTGAGGTTTTGACGTTAGGAGAGTTTGTTCCGCACCTAAGCTTTCCTTACATTAGCAATAAGGGCCCTTTCAAGGATGGGTCCTTTCTCCACTATCTTGGCGAAGGTGGTGACATAATGCAGCCTGAAGTTATGGGCCATGTCGGGATGTGAATTCTCCACAAAGAGAGTGACCATGTCTTTCTCTTTGAGAGAGGTTTTCATTCGGCTTGCCAACGCATGCCACCTTTAGAGGTAGCTGACAAAGGATTTTCCTTCATGTTGCCTCTCCTTGAGGAGATCCAAGGTATCAATAACCTTCTCTAGATTGAAGGAGAAGTAGGAAATACATTTCTTTGAAAGATCCATGAAGGATTTGATGGATCCCCACTCTAAACCCATGAACCATTCTAGGGAATACCCTGGTAGGCTGCATGGGAAGAGACGCAAGAGGTAGTTGTCGTTATGCATAACCTCCTGACACTAGGAGTAAAACTCTTGCAATGGGCTCTAGGATCCTTGTTTCCCTTGTATCTTTTGAATTTTAGCATCTCAAAGTGTTTTGGGAAGGGAATCAATGAGATGGAAGGGTCGAATGGATAGGGACATATATCTTCAAATTTGAAGGATTGCTTACCAGTCCTAGCTTGGAGATCTTTCAAAGCAGCTTTGATTTCTAACAAATTTGCGTTGACTGGTGGCGTTGGAGTCGAGGCATATGGGTTGGATGGATATGGCTGGTAGGATGACGAAGGATCCTATTGAGATATTGTTTGAAGGTTGATATATGGATTTTGATAGTGAGATGATGATGTCCCTTATTGGCATTCTGAGTGTGTTTGTTGGTACAGGGGATGTTGTTACGAGGTATAGTATGGGTTTGTTTGATAAGAATATGTGGCATAATGCTGAGGAGCATGAATGAAGTGTAGAGGATTGTTATTGGGATCAGATACTTGAGGAGACCCCATGACTAAGATTGGGGCGTGTAGAGGATTGTTAATGTGGTAAAGTACAACATTTCTAAATTTAGGTTGATACCAACCCTCCACTAGAGGAAAATTGGGGATGTATGAATCACCTAGTGCATTTTGTGAACTTTGGGGTATGTTAGGTGTGGAATTTTCATATTTGGATAGGTCGACACCTAATGGAGGTTTGACACCTTTTTCAATTAAGTGGGCCAAGATGTCTTCCCCATGTTGTTCGAGTAGGTGATCTGTCATTTGCACATTGGTGGGGTTACTAAAATGTTCCTCGAGTGTGAGTTCAGGCTAGTTGACCATGTTCTCGTCTCTGGGTGGTGATGTGTTATGATCTTTGGTGTTAGATTATGATGACCTCCCATTGACGGGAGGATTTTTCTGTGGTGCGTTAGGTTGGGATCCAGGGTTTTGTTGTTCGACTATCTTCTTTGCCTGTGACCGAGTCTGAACGGGCATGCAAAAGGGACTATGGGAGGATTATAATGAGACTAGGTGCAAGGATGTCCTTCATGGAAAATTGTTTGGATTGGATAGAGATCATTTCATTGGATGACGAGCTTGGATAGGATTAATTGGATGATTGGGTCAAGATTGAAATTGAATGATTGGATTCAAATTGGATGATTGGATGAGATTATTTAGATAGATTGGATTGGATCATTTGGATCAATTAGATAAGTTTGATTTGGATTAGATGGTGAATTAGGATTGGTTGATGGAAGGGATTCTAAACCCAATTTTGGAAATCACCCTAGGTGACTTAAGGCTTTGGTTGGTCGAATTAAAGGACAAATTTGCGACACTGATTCCACCTCAAGATGGAAATGGATTGATTTGGGCCGATTATGTTGAATTTCAACACTGAATCCGCCTTAGGATAGAAGCGGATTGATTGGGTTGAATACAATGGTTGATATGTAGGATAACAATCAAATTTAAACGCCTTGGTCAATTTGGGTAATAACTTCTAAAACAAGGTTTAAGGGATTTGAATTGAAAGATGATGAAGGATGCAAACTAAAGATGTCCTAAAGGCTTCTATATGATGGGGGTGATGTCTAAGTGATCCTTTAGAAAGTGCAAATGTTTAGATCCCAACAAACGACAAGGTTTTTGGTTCCCAATTGGTTTTTGTTCAAATCGGGCAAACAAATGATGAAACGGTCTTACTAGCAAATGGTGGAACAAGATCTCTAGGCAATAAAACGGGTTCCCAAAATGATGAGATGAGTAATCAGAATAGGAAGCAGAAGTTTGGGAAGGATGAATGGGCATTGGGAACAAGTGGACAGATTAACAAAATAAGTGAACAAATACATGGAATGGTTAGACGGATGCTTGGAATGATTAAACAGATGCTTGGAATGATTAAATAGAGGTTTGGAATGGCTAAACAAAGGTTTGGAATGGCTAAACAGAATGAAATTGACTATTTAGGGGGCAAGTTCACCCCTCTACAGGGTAGGTTCGCCCCTCTGCAGTAAACTGTAGGGCAGGTCCGCCCCATTGCAGAGCAGGTTATGGCAAGTCTACCCCACTGTGAAGCAGGTCAGGGAAATTCCACCCCTCTACGATAAATAGGGACTTGGTTTAGATGGAAATGACTATGGAAAGGGCTTAAAATGACAACGATAAGGCCAACTTGTCAAAAAGTTTACTGGTTTCTCACAAGAAGACACTTCAAACAAGCACAATCCTATGATCAGTGTTAAGGGTATGGCCAACAAAGGTCTTAATCTAGGATGCACAAGGCTTCTAGGGATTCCTCGATATACTCTCAGTATGTGAGGCACAACCATGAACACCAGCCCGTCACAAGCGTGAGTCGACAACCCCAACAAGATACTAAAAAGCTCAGACCAACTCTTCATGTCTATTTAGGTATCACCCTAGCTTCGATGCTTCGCTAGACATGACGTGACTAGATTGGGGTACAACTTTGGCTCTTCCCCCTTTCTATACCTCGCTGGTATGTGTGGTTGGGATCTTCCCTTGGGGTGATGAAATCCCCAAGCAGGTCCCTCTAAAAAGAAGACACTAATCATTTCTAGCTACTCCCTAGGCTCACACAAAGTGCAAGAGGAAAGCAAAAACAAACTAATTACCCCTTGAGTAACACAAAAAATAGAATTATAGATAGAGAAAATAGTGAATTTTACTTCCCCCTAGTTAATTATGTTCCTAGATTAATGAAAACAACAAGGAAAGCTTTTAAAATATGAACAAACGGATGGCCCTGCAAGCAAGTGTTAGCTGTTTTAACTGCCATTTTTCATCAATTACGAGAATATGCTACAAAATGTTAGCATGAAATCCAAATATACCCACAAACAAACAAGGTTAGGGGGTTACAACCTAAAAACAACAAAAAATTGAGACAAAATGAAGCTAAAAATGACTATTTTTACCTTCCAAAATGTTTTGTTTAGGGCAGGTCCACCCCACTGCAATCAAATGTCAGAAAATAACATGAAAAATAGGGCAAGTCCGCCCCATTGCAGTCAAAAGTCAAAAAATAGCATGAAAAACAAGGCAAGTCCACCCCACTGCAATCAAATGTCAGAAAATAACATGAAAAACAAGGCAAGTCTGCCCCATTGCAGTCAAATGTTAGAAAATAGCATGAAAAATAGGGCAAGTTCGCCCCACTATAGTCAAATGTCAAAAAACAAAATAAAAATAGGGCAATTTTGCCCCACTGCAGTCAAATTTTAGAAAACAACATGAAAAACAAGGCAAGTCCACCCCACTGCAGTCAAATGTTAGAAAAAAACATGAAAAATAGAGCAAGTCTGCCCCACTATGGTCAAATGTCAGAAAACAACATGAAAAATAGGGCAAGTCCACCCCACTGCAATCAAATGTCAGAAAACAACCTGAAAAATAGGGCAAGTCCACCTCACTGCAGTCAAATGTCAAAAAATAGAATGAACTAGGGCAAGTCCACCCCGCTACAGTCAAATGTCAGAAAACAGAATGAAACTAGGGCAAGTAAGCCCTGTTGTAGTCAAATATCAGAAAACAAAATGAAACTAGGGCAAGTCTGCCCCGCTGCAGTCAAATGTCAGAAAATAGAATGAAACTAAGGCAAGTTCACCCCGCTGCAATCAAATATCAGAAAATAGAATGAAACTAGGGCAAGTCTGCCCCACTGTAGTCAAATGTTAGAAAACAAAATGAAACTAGGGCAAGTCCGCCCCACTGTAGTCAAATGTCAAAAAATAGAATGAAACTAGGGCAAGTCTGCCCCATTGCTATCAAATGTCAGAAAATAGAATGAAACTAGGGAAAGTTCGCCCCATTGCAGTCAAATGTCAGAAAATAGAATGAAACTAGGGAAATTCCACCCCATTGTAGCACATTGGAGGGAAAGTTTTCCCCTCTGTAGTAGACTGGAGGGCAAGTCCGCCCCTCTGCGGGGCAAGTCCGCCCCACTGCGACTTGAACCTACAAACAAACTAAACAACAACAAACGTGAAATGAAAGAACCCGTTTGTGGGTCCCACCGGGCGTGCCAAAAATGTGAAGCCTTGAGTTTATCCTATCCTAAAGGTGCAAAATAACTAAAATGCAATATAAATAAAACACAAGGAACACCTCAAATATTAGCCTAAGGAATGATAACACAAAGAAAGATAGCAAAATGACAATTGTAAATGATTATACCCTTATGTTTTTTAATCCCTTAGTTGGCCCTTGATGTTTGAAAGCTTGTGTGCTCCTTGGATGGCTATGGAAATGACTAGATACAAGATGAACAATATGATAAAATGCTAATGCTAGAGACTAAGTGGCTTGACTAAATGGCTAAGATAATGCTTGCAAATAGAGTGAACAGTTTGGTAGCATAAGGGTGCAAATGGCTAAGTGTTTTAAATGCATTAGAAGAGAGGGTATTTATAGAGGTAATTGAAAAATTGAGCCACCAAGGCCAAGATGAAGGGCTATGGTGAGTTGAGGACTCACAAGCCCTCACATCTTGACATGCGGAGGGTGAAGTGGCCTAAGATGTGATGATGTGTAAGTGAGGTGGAATAAGGACAAGTGATGTGGATGAAGGACAAGTACTTTGGGGGATGAGAATATTTCCTAAATAGGAACTTCTTGTCCCCAAGTGAGAGTGAAAGTGATATTTGAGAAATTTTAGAATTCCTCAAAAATCTCCATGGGGAATGAGAAAGTAGTTGGAGAAATAAATGTGAATTAAAAATTCACATGCTTGGGAGAATCTAGTGGATAAGAGAGGGTTTTCAAAAAGGTGGGAATTTTCCACATATGAGTGATGTGACAAGTCAAATGTTCTAGATTTCATGGGGAAGAGAAGATTCCTTTGAGGAATAAAAGTGAATTAAAAATTCACATGGGGAAGAGAGGAGCCTAGGGTGAATAAATGTGAATTAAAAATTCAAATGGGAAAGAGGGTCAATGCTAAGAAAGGTAAATGAAAAGGTTGACTAAAAAGACATTCTAAATGTGGCTAATGACTTTGATTAAGGTTGTGCAAACACATGATTAGGAGGATTAATGAAAGATTAGAGGCAAGTGACAAAATATGGAGGATGTGACATTAATCCCAAATTAAGGGTGTTCACACCATAATCATGAATTAATTACATTAATTCAGATTAGGGGAGGATTATGAAGGATGTGACAAGGAGAGAGAAAAAGAAGAAATTAAAAAAATTGATTTAAAAAGACTTAATGACTAAATTGTTATATTTATTTAATTTAGAGAAGCAAAGGGGATAAGATATATTATTTAATTTTTCAATTAAACACTTTAGGAACCTTAGGCAGAAAATGAAATATTAATTAAATCAATTATTTAATATTAACGAAAGAGACGAAAAGAGTAGACAAATTTGACCATATGGAAGTGGTCAAATTTAGATGTCTACAATTCCAAACATCCCTAACCTTTGGATAACCACCTCAAAATGTAAAAGGACATTGGTTTTTGTAAGGAAGTTAAGGTAGCAAAAAAACTTCCCACACTAATCTTGAGAGGAGAATAATACAAAAATTTTATAGAATTTTAATAGTTACAAAAACTTAAACAAAAATAGACATAAATATCATGCATACCACAACACAGTGATTTACGTGGGGAAAACCCTTTCGGGAGAAAAACCCCACACTCCAAAAGCCACCAAATATATTATTCAAAAATCATAAATTTTACAATATACTTGCAAATCAAGCTTCTCATAGGAGTATCACCACTTAAAGATCCAAAGACAACACAGTCACTATCATACTCTCATAATACATCACAATGCACAGTCATAATACAATTCCCTCATAAAATAGGGTTTCCTTCTAGGGCAAGTGAAGCTAATAAAATATCAGTCGTTAGATATGAGACATAATGATGAATGGTCCATATTTACAATAATAAAGTGTACATAAAATTTGGCTTTCAAAGGCACTGCCCCTTGGACCCCCAGTTAGGGGGATGATCCCCTTGGACCCCTCATGGGGGGGATCCCCCCCACGCCCCACCCCCTATCATCGTCGGATGAACATTACCTTATGTATCAATAGTACCTTATGTAATTTCAAGGTCGAGACACATTTTCTCAACAATTTTGACTCTAATACTTTCCCTCCAACTTGGGAACCCAACCATGAGAGATAAATATTACATTAAATATAATAAATGATGGAAAACCAAATGAAACCTGTTGCCTCTATCCAAGCACCCACTTGGAGAATCCCAATAGACAATTATTTATCATTTCCTTTATCTTTATTATCCCATTCTAGGCGTCCACATGTGGCAAAAATAATATTAAATATTTATGTCCACACATCTTTACCGCTACTAGTGGACCCATCACCCCTTGTGAGTATATTACAAACAATGATGAGAATTAATATTATAAAATATTTTTTCAATACACCCTAATTGCCTAGAGACACTTTCCAAGGATGTTGGAACCATGGCATATGACGTAGGATATACAAGGTGGATGGAAACTTAATCCTAACATTTTCCCACTTAACATCAACATTGTAAATACACCCATAGGAATCAAAAACAAGGGAAAAACATTACTTATCCAATCATGCTCCAATAAGATACCTGCAAAAGCAACTATGATAACCACCATCAAGCAAGGAACTCCTTCACATCCTCCAACATGCCACCTATGGAAGGAAAAAGGAATATGCCAAGGTGAAACATATCAACTATCACTGAAACCTGCAACAATCTTTACATGAACACAAGCATCAAATTCAAATGATAACAAAGGCTCTAAGTAGCTGCCTTACTCATACCACCTAGAATAGCAACAATAGAAAATTGTAACTTATCTAAACTAACCATACCTCAAACTAGGGTATACCAAACATATTTAGAACTTCATGCCATCGACATACCAACCCAAAATATGCAATAAAGTCTCTGTATATTCATCCTCCTCCTATCTCAATGTTGTAGTCGGTCGTAGTCAACCATAGTCAATTGTAGTCAGTCATCAGTTGTAGTCGGTCATATTCATTCGTAGTTAATTATATTTAAATAAAACTATAGTCACATTGCAAATATTCCATACACCTGATGTTACATGTTGTTCAGGCAATTAAGTCCCAATTAGTGGAATCGATTGTTACAAAGCATCACGACGATTACTTTCTCAAGCACCATAAATGACTATATGTATCAGGCTCTATTGTAATCGGGAATGATACTATTGTGATGTGGACACTATACTTTTGTACTTATCATTGAATTAATGAATAAATGCAAATCCTATTCTATGCATCATATGTTCGTGAATACTCCGTGGATGCTTATGTTCTATAAGTTTCATTTGTTTACTCTCATGGTATATTAAAGTTATCCCAATGAGTAAACATTTGGCATTGTTTCCTATGTGAACTTGGGAAAAGCACTTGACAATAGAATGGCCTCATGATGGGTCGACCAACAAAAAAACCCATACAAGCAAATGAGGAAAGAGAGGATGACTTGACATAGGACCTTTTCAACCAGTGGGATATCTCGTTAAGCGAGCATGTACAGAGAGAGGATCTCAGGTGAGAGATCCCTTAGTTAGTCATCTGGGGCATGCTACACATCAACCTAGAGGTCGACCATCTCCTCAACCAACTTCCAAGGTTGTTGGCATGTGATTACATCATCTTGTAAGATCTTTGGGCGGAGAGTGACCAAGAGCACTGAAGACAATAGATACTACAATAGTACGAGGAAAGGATCATGCAGGAGGAAGAGGAGCATGACACTAGTTGAAGACATACTCTTGAAAATCAATGATCATATGACCAACAATTAATGCCCGTACAAACCAATAAAGACAAAATCCAAGTACCAATTAGGCAAGAAACACTAGAGGAAAGGGTAAAATGATCACTTAGATTAAAGGAACAAGAAACCCGACAGAGAAGACTAAAACAAATTGTTGAGGAAATGAATGAGGACCTTAATGAAATAAATCAATCTTTCATTAAGTTACACCGAAACCTTGTTGAGGAAAGTGATGAAGGAACTTTCAGGACACCATCTGTAGTAGATAGAGAAAACTTAAAAATTATGAAAATGAACTTCTAAAAGAACTTGAAAATAGTATAAGTTGTATTCGAGAGTTGTCCATATTGGAAAATGAGGGACCAAGGATTGGAGGATATAAACCAAAGACCCTTGGGAAGAGGGAGTACCGGTATGAACCCCAGGATGCTCAAAGTGCAGAGGACATTGAAAGGGGATGTGTTGTTGACCCGTATGTGGCCGAGAGTGCAAGAGAGGCACTAGAACATCAAGGTAGAAACAATCCAATTAGGTCCTATGTACAAGGAGGGAATCAAGGAAGAAACATGGTGAATTCACCAGTCGAGAGGCATAAACTGTCAAAGTTCATAGAGAATGGTTTAGAGGATCTCATACATCACTATAAAACGTGTGAGACAATATGGATAGAAAATAGTCAAGACGATGTGGACTATTGGCTATGAGTATTTCCAACGATGCTGAGAGGAATTTTCATAGATTGGTACGCATAATTGGAGCAAGCACATAAATTTTCATGGCAATTACTCAAGAGAGCATTTGAAGATAAATTTAAACTCCTCAGGGACGACAATGAAATTGTGGCAGAAATATATGGCACTAAACAATTGAAGAATGAAATTGTATGAGCCTAAAAATGTAGACTCAAAGAGCTGCGGGTGAAATTGAAGACACATCTAACAGATGGCTTAAAGAAATAGTGGTTCATTGAAGGACTACATCCCTCCTTGAGCAAGAAAATGAAGGTGGTACCTCTGTCATCGTACACGAAGCCTAAAATAATGTGATGGACATTGAGACTAAGAATAAGACATCCTCTCAAGGGAAGAATAAAAATGACAATGATGATAGTACGGAGGAGAGCAACGAAGATGAGTCAAAGACTGTACAAGCTCTCTGACAAGATATGATGAGGATGATGAAGAAGCTGAAGATGGACATAGAGAGTTTGGAGGATTCCAAGGAATTATAGTGTATCAAGTGAAAAATAGAAGGTCATACCAAGGTAAATTGCTCAAATAAATTATTTTGTGACATCTGCCAAGTTATGGGACACTCCATCAAGGAGTGCTCGTACAATCTAAAGACAAGGAGTTCACAAGTATTCTTCACACAAGGGGAGCGGTCAACCCCTCCAAACATACCACTGAAGCCCCAATATAATAGCAATTCATCCTATGGAGGTTACCAAAACAACAAAAGTCTGAGAAGTAGTATCTATTACGACAACAAGGGTAGACCCATGATATAGTGTCGAAAGTGTAATGAATGGGGTCACTTCACCAGGGAATGCTAGGACAATCAAGGTATGAGAGGAAGACTTTGTAAGTGGTGGGTGGAGTGATCACAAAGACACCAACTTCCCAAAGCAGAAAGGCATAAATATGTTGGAGGTAGCTAATGAGGAGGTCCTAGCAATAAAAAGGGAACAAATGAAGAAAGCTACCTATCCAAACCCTCGTATCAAGAAGGAAAGACTTAGAGAGGTCAAGATAGATGTGGAAGAGGCAATGGCCAAGGAACAAAGAACCTCCAAGGTGAATAGTACATTGTTGTCATAGGAGTTTGAGAAAAACATCATATGACAGGTGCACACAATCATACATATCAAGGTAATATAACTTCTGCAGACGATGCCCTAATTGAGAGTAGCACTTATTAATGTCGTTGAAGACAATAACCAAAACCATTAGGAGGGTCCAACCAAGAATATGACTTAGCCGATAGGAGAGGCCATAGACCCAATGCTACTCATAGTGAATGTCAAGAGAAAGCCTACCATTGTATATATGGAGATCATGGGGAGGAAACCCTCCGACACCATCATTGATGAAGGCTCAAGAGTGAATGTACTACTAGAAGAAACCTAGAATTTTTTGGAGTATTCAACTCTCTGGCCCCCACTTTTCACCTAGTAGGCGCTGATCAACATGGCATCAAACCTCTTGGTACACTGATGGCACATTAGGTAGTGATTGACATACAATAGTTCTTATTGAACTTTATCATCATCCCACTGCAGAAGAAGGTGTACGATGCATTACTCTGGAGAGGATGGCTTATTGAGCTGCCAAGGCAGATCATAACTAGAAGCAAAATACACTCTCGATCGAGAGCAATGGGAGGAAGTGCATCATCGATTTGAAGAACCAAGCTGTTAGTGAAGAATTGGCATCCTTCAGATCATAATTCGATGGAGGAGAGTCAGATGTAGATGAAGGAAGGAAGGATATGGAGCCAAATGATGAAGGTTTACTTGAACTCGAGAGTTTCTTAGACGATGAGACAAGCTCATTGAATGGTCTATTTCATTGGAAGATAGAAGACTATGAGGTGTTCCACCGAGAATGTAACATGATACAAATAAGAGAAATCCAAGAAGAGGAGAAGGGCACATCTAACTAGACACTTTTAGTTAGAGAAATCCAAGAAGAAGAGGAGAAGGTCAGAGAAATATAGGAAGAAGAGGAGAAGGGCATGTCCAGCCAGAAATAGCCAAGTAGGGAGAATACAAGGAATGGGTAGCAATATTGGATGACATACTGACACACAAGTCAGAATGGGATAAGAGGATCAAGTACGAGGACTTGAACATGGGAAAGAAAAACCTTGGGGACGAAGACAAATCAAAGAATCTTGGTTGGGAATGATGGGGACCTAGTATTGAAAGCATGGAGGTGAAAATATAAAAATGTGATGAAATGAAAAGCTAGAAAATAAAATTTAATGGAAAAGATAGAAAAAATAATAAAAAGCAAAAAATTTGGATAGGGTTGAAAATTGAAAAAATTATATGGATAAAGCTGGAGGATGGAAAAAATGAAAAATTAAAATGATGTGGAAAAGTGGAAAAATGAAAAGTTAAAAATCAAAAATCAAAAAATAGGAAAGTTGGAAGATGAAAAAATGGAAAAAGTGAAATGGGAGGACAGAGAATAAAAATTAGAAAAAAGGAAGCAAAAGGAAAAAATATTATAAAAAATAAGAAGGAAAAAATTAAAAAACATGAAATATTTTAAAAAGTAAAAGTATTGAAAGTAAAGGTACAAAATATTATAAGATGAAACATTATTTTAAATCTATTAAAGGTCGTGTGGCCGTATAAACCTCAAGAGGAATTGAATGAAAGCAACTCTCGGCAATTTCCAAAGGCGGATAACGATTGGAGAACATACAAGCTACATATCAGTGTACGCCATCAAGAGGAGGAAACAATATCTCATGGACTTGACAAGGGAGAAATACCGTACAAAAATCACATAGTACTGCCTAAGGAGATCACACATCATAAAGAGCTCGTATGGCATAAAAATAACATTATAGATGAAGGAGGTTGCATCATTAGGATCAAAGAAAAAATAGATCATCATGAGCATATCACAAGTCCTTTGGAAGAAAAAAAGCAGAAAGTGTCAAAGGGTCTCATACACCAAGGGAAAAAGAATTGAAGCATGCGACCAAGCAAAGGAGATAACATTCATATAGTCACTTTGGTAGGAAGGAGATGGAGGGAATTCGGCAAGGAAATCATAGGGGCCGTACACAAAAGAAAACCAGTGCGACAAGGAGAACATACAAGTAACAAAAATAAAGAACATGGTGTTGCACACCTAGAATACAAAGAGGGGGTGAATCAATATTCCATTAAACAATTTAATCATAATCCATCAAATTATCAAAACATATTTAACTGCAACAAATAATGAAAGAATGAAACAACCACAAGATCACATGACACATGAACACCAATAATTTTATGTGGAAAACCCAAAAAGGGAAAAACCACAGTGAGAATTAGCTCACTATACATTATAACTGCTTATAAGATATTACAAAGGCTCATTATCAGGACACACTGTCCAATAGGGCTCACAACCACAAAAAGATACAAAATAGAAATGGATACACAACCAGGATATGAACTGATACAAAATGTACCTTCCTTGTGTTGGATTTAGTTCCTTTGAAGATTAATATAATGACTCTATGCACTTTCTCAGATACAAAACATAAAAAATTTCTATTCTTTACAGTCACTCAATATTCACAACTTTGATATAGATATGATCATGTACATACAAAATTCTCATATTCGCATCTCATCACATCTCATCTCACTTCTAAAATCTCAAAAATGTATTACATATATACCTAATACATCTGCATACATCCATTAGGTCGGTCTAGTTAGATCTAGCACTATATTAAATCAAAATTGTCTTATCAACTCCAAACTTGAATCAAAAACACCTTCACACTCAAACCAAATGTGCAACACTTGACTTAGGTTGGCATAGACCTAAAATAGATCTCATTAACATCTAAAATTTGCATATTTAATCACCGCAACATATATCAAGCATTAGGTCAGCCAAGAATTGGACTTAATCAAAAAATATACCAACTAATCAATACTAATGATCCATAAGATCATATAACCACATGCCATCTAGAATATACAATTTACTGACACCTGTAAACAATCTCCAAAAATTGCAAAGTCTGATTCTCAACGCGTGAGGAACATAGACTAGATTACACATACACAAATGCACTGTTTATAGCCAAAATGGCATGTCGAACTACTTTCACTTATAACTTTCAAATTGTACAACCAAAATAGTTGAAATATTGAACATAGATGCACATAATAGTCAGGAATAACATATTATATCTGCATAAGAATATCTTATCATGTGAGTGAATGTGGACCAAAATACTGGATTAGGATATCTTCATTTTGTTCACCAAATTAGAGTAAATACCATCAATCAATGTTGGTATCAATGACAACACATTAAAGGGTTCCTTCATTCTTTCAACAATATCCCCCTTTGTCATTAATGACAACATGTGCCAAAAATGAATTTCCAAAAACTCAAAACATACACTAATCAACTCACCATACTCCAAACATCTATCATCAAGCTTCTCCCCCTTTGACATCAAGGACAAAGGGTGTGCTGGTAACACACATGTAAACTCTGAATTTTGATGCATATGGACAAGTAAGAAACTAAATTGAAATGTACTAACTCCCCCTCAGGGAGTTATCCCAAAAATTTGATCCATTCATATGTACAATGAAAAACTAAAAGCAACTGAAACAATGAAAGAATATACAGGTAAAAAATGTTTAACTAGAGGAGGAGGTACCTTAGAGCTCCTTAAGAATTGCTTGCCAAGAAGACTTCCCTTCATTCCAAGTCTTTTTGGTTGCTGCAAGTGATTTGTGCAATGATTCTAGCTCTACTATGTTCTCCTCTCCCTCTTCTGGAGTGCTTGGATTTGGATTTATCTTTGTAAGCTTCAGGGAACTTGACACCGGTATATGCTTGGTCTTCACCAAGTCCCCAAGTTGTCCAAATTTCCTTATAATGTCTTCTTTCTACCTTTGTAGTGTGAAAAATTTGTTCTGTAGATCAGTAATGGCAGTCCAAGTGGTATGATCTCTATCTTACGTTGGGCCATAGGCTCTAGAGGCATTAGTTATTTTTTATTCAATTGAGTCCATTAAGTCCTTAATGCCTTGAGTGGCATCTGGCCACCTCATGCAATACAAAAATAAAGTTTTATCCTCATCTTTGCATTCGTACACTTCCTTTAGACATTTTTCCAATTTGTTATGTGCTAATGCACATTTTTCTTGTATCTCAAGTAGCCTCTTCTTAGCAAACCTTGATTCAACTTCTTTTTTAGTTTGTTCCTTCAAACTAGAGGCATGCTCCTTAAGAGAATCTACTATAAACTTGAGATTTTCAACTAAAGTTAAGGAATTGTCAATTGTAGTACCGGGAGTAGCATCTTGTAAAGTTTTGATTGCTTCATTGATCAATTATGTCCCCTTCTGATGGGTTTCAATAATCTATTTTCTACCAGAGGCATGAAAGACATCCTCGAGCTCCAAATTTTGAATTGGTGAGATACTTTATAGATCTACACTTCCTTGATACATCGAGAGCTATAACGACTAGGGAGGAATTTTTGGTTGGAATCTAATTTGTTTGGACAAAAGACCCTTGATTATATTATCGAAAGATTATTTGGAGGACTTGGGTAGTTCCATGGTCTTTTATGCATCTTCTTCATTCTTTCCAAACTTATATTCTTCTTCATTCTCTTCTTTCTCCTCTTCACTAGAGGGATTTTCCTTTTGCTTGCCTTTATATTCATCCTCCTTCTTATCCTCATCATCTTTCTTATTGTTCCCTTCTTTTTCTCCTTGTTCTTCTTCTCCATCCTCATTTTGATTATCTTAATCTTCATTTCTTGCATCTTGTTGATTAGAGTGGTCCTCAGTACCATCATCAACATTCTTTTCTTTTTCCTGTTCTACACTCTGGTTAGCATCATTAGCACTGATGGGTTTGTCAGTATATTTCGAAGGAGCAAAAGTCTCTAGAGAAGCATGTGTTTCTTCTACTAGTGGTGAGGACTCCACATTTTTTGTAACATCAAACAATGGAATTTCTTCAACAATATAAGCATCTTCTCTTTTTTCTTCCAAGACTTCTTTGAAAATTGGTAAATTTGTAACAGGATGAAGATTTTCCTCTGAATCAGTGACCTTTTCTTTAGCATGATCCTTTTCTTGAGTAGTACCAGATGATGTAGTTATCATCCCAAACTTCTCTGATATATCTCTAACAGTTTTCATTGTTTATTGTTTCAATTTGTCTACTTGATCTTTTTCTCTTCCCATAAGAATAGTGACTCTTTGTTTGACTTTGAAATCCTTAGTATATACTTCTATCAAGGTAGCTTTGTCATCCTCAGATAAGGAGGATTCAATTTCCTCCAAGGCATCATATTTCATCTTATCCTTAGCTTCAATAGCTTCATGCCTTCTTTTTATCACGACATCCCACACAACTTTGGGAACCTTCTTCTTGATATTTCTTATGTTTTCCTCTAAAATACTAATATACCGAATGATAGCTTCAAAGATTGTTTTCTTATCTTCTTCATCCACTTCTTCATATATCTTTGTAGTAGCTTCTAACAAATCATCATATTGTAACATATTGCTAACTAAAACATCTAACTTCATTGGAGTACGAGTTCTTACCAGAGGATTTTTTGTCTTCTTTTTCTTTTGATCCGAAGGGCCTTCCTCTGACTTCTCCTTCTTATTTTCAAGCTTCTTATGAATATGTATAGTGAAAACCTCTTTTTCTGTTTCTATTTATTCTTCTTTGGAAGTGTCCACAATGTCAACTTTTGGATTTTTAGCTCCTGTGCATTCCTCTTGTGAAGCACCTTCACTGCTTATAGTAGCACCACTTCTTCTCTTCCTTGTTAGTTATTCTTCATGTTCCAACCCAAGCTCAATTTCTTCTTTGACCACAACACTTAGATTATTTTCCCTGAATTCTTTTTGCTTCTTTCTTCTTCCAAAGGTAGCAGGGTTGCTACTGGAGGCACATTCTTCCTCTTGCTTGTCTTGTGCTTGGTTTGGAGGGTGCAATGAATTCTTCAATTATCATAGCACTAGGTTCCACCTTCTTTCCTTTTGTAGCAGCTCCAGAGAACTTAGGTAATGTAGAGGCAGGGGTGGAAGTTGTTCTTCCAGATCTCCTTGGTCTAGAGGTCTCGCCAGCCATGCTATCTTCTCTTGCTCTAGCCTCCTTGATCTATTCTTCTATATAACCTTCTCTTTTGGCCCATTCCTCTACTTTCTTCCTTGCATTCCTTTTGATTTTTGGTTTCTTCAATTCCAAATGTACTTTTGCTGATTTTTCTTCATATGTCCCATGTCTTGGTAGAGAGGGGTCCTTAGGACTTTTGAGCAACAACTCTGCATATCCATTAACCTCATTTTCAAACACTTCATACCCAAGAGGCTCAATCCACACTATTCTTGGTTCAACTCCCTCAATTATACACTCATCAGATGAAACAAGAAAATTAATTTCCTTAGCATATTTCTCTACTAGTTTTCAAGGAATTCTTTCCCTTTCATGCATATTCTTTTGAAAAACTACAAAGAATGCAATCAAAGCATCATCCCGAGCTTTCAATTTTCCTAAGTTGTGTATATAATGAAGGATTTGATGTCTCATAGGTCTTCTCCTATCCCATACAATATATTTTATTCTAGGAAGCTCTCTCAAAAAGTAAAATAATAAACACATTACCAAAGTTCCAAATTTAAAGGCATATTTGTTTTCCCTAGTTTGCTTCAGATTCTCAAGGAGTTGATGCTAGAGCAACTCACATAGATCAAATTCCTTCCCATTCACTACCATTTCATGTGCAACATAAATAGTTGTAGCCAAAACCGAATTCTCCTTGTTTGTAACGTAAATCTTGTGACCTATCATCATAGAGGCATATTTCACAGTAGGATTCCTAATAGGTTTTGTTGTCAAAGCCCTCCTGTCATAGGTGGCATCGATTAGTTCCATAACAACCTCATTTTTCACAAATTGAAGTACTTGTACAAGTCTAGTATCACAAAACTCTGTAACGGCCTTGATCACTTCCTTAGTTATTAGTCTAGGCATGTCGATCCATATAAATTTTTCACGCAGCCTGCTTAGTGCTAGCCTTACATACTTAGCATCAACATCACTACTGTAGTTAGGAAACCAGTTCCAGATATCAATATTTTTCTTCACTAGGTTAGTGTATTCAGGTTTCACCAAGAAATCATCTCCAAGCATCTCATCAGTCCATAGATCTTTAATTTTCTGGTGATTATACTCTTCCAATTTCCCATGTATGCAATGCCTAGTATTTTCTATGGGTAAAACCCTATATGGAATGCTTAAAAATGTGTTGACAAGGTCATTATCAAATATTTTCATTGAATGCCTCTTGAGTTTTGGTCTAGGTCTCTCAGAAATGTTGACAACAGTTGGAGTAGCCATTTTAACTTTGATTCCAACTCAAATGCTTATGAAAACAATTCTATTTCAAACCCACAAAGCACAAAAAGCTATAAATACCTTTTATGCACACAACAGGATCTAGGATTTGCACCAAATTGCTTTGATTCACCTTCAAATCTCCTTCAACTCACTTTGATTTCTTCAAATGCACAAATGTGATTAAAATCAACTTAGAATATTGCTTTAAACCTTTAATTTTCCCTAATTTTGTATTAATTGCATAAAGTTGATAAACCCTTCACTAATACACTGTAAACCCTAAAATGCTCTACATTTCTTCATATTTGCATTTTTTTTGTCGGTCTCTTTTTCAAAAGCTTAAGCTTATCATTTTACACCATATATCCTCGTGTCACTCCTTGACACCTCATATTTCCAAGGGGTTGTTTGATTTTTCTGTTATTGCTCCCCCTAAGCCCATGGCTAGGTTTAATTTTCAAGAGAATTATTTGCACCAGAGGGAGGTACATATACACTTGATTCATCTTCATTCTCAAGACTCCTCTTTCTTTCTCCAAATCTTCTCCATTTCCTTCTTGACTTTAGTAGAATCATTCTTCTTCATAGGTTCATTCCTCTGTTCTAATTGGTCTGTCTTCCACTCTTGTTTCTGGAAATTTTTGAAATGTGTCTAGGTTTGTTGCAACTATAGCATACAACACTTTTTTGACCAAGCTGACCTCTATTCAATCTAGATCTACACTGGTTAGCCTTATGTCTAAATACATTGCATGTATAACAATAACCATTGAAATATTGAACCATTCTACCAACATTATATCTATTCATCATCTGATTTTTGTACTCAATAGCTCTATGTCCAAATTTCTTGCATGCAAAACATTGTCCGAAGAAGGATCCAACATTCTGATTCATTCTACTTCTACACTATATTTCCTTATTTCTAAATTTGGTTGTCTGATAGGGGGTCTTCTAGCACTGCTTCTTAGATTTCTAATTTGTTTTCCATTGCCTTGAGTCTTCTTTTAATTCTCAACCTTGTTTGGAGTCTGATTAGCCTTTGAGCTTTCTCCTTCTTCAAGTCCCAAACCACCTTTATTTTAGATGGTTTCTGCCCTACAATTAGTTCATCTAGCATTGTAGAACTTGTTTTGAATTTTTCCCCATGAATTCTTTCTTTTTCCAAATTTGATCTCAAAGTTACCACTTGTTCAATTCTTGTGCATTCATCAATTTTTCTCTTTATCATTGCATTCAGACAATCCTCAATTCTTTTATTTTCTTCCACTTGCACTTTCAGACTGGTGATATCTTCATTTACTTGTCTCAATTGTTCATTGACTTCCCTATGTTTCTCTATGAATTTCTTGATTTTTTCTCTCAATTTTTTGATGCATTCATTTGCTTCCTCTAGGTTTTCGTTCAAATTTTTATTCTCGCCTTCAACCTTGTCAAGATCTTCAAGAGCAACTTTAAGTTCTTCTTTTTCAATCATGCAACCATCTTCTATGTATTAAATTGTAGAAATTTCTTCTAGAGGAATAGGATACTTTCTATCAGCCATGTGTTCAACCTCCAAGATCTTCCTCAAGTTATTAGGCTTCTTAGAAGGAACCAAGCTCTAATACCAATTATTGAACACCCGAAATATTGAGGGGGGGGGTGAATCAATATTCCATTAAACCATTTAATCATAATCCATCCAATTATCAAAACATATCTAACTGCAACAAAGAATGAAAGCATGAAATAACCACAAGATCACATGACACATAAACACTAGGATTTTCACTTCAAAAACCTAAAAAGGGAGAAACCATAGTGGGGATTAGCTCACAATATATTATAACCAGTTATAAGATATTGCAAAGCCTCACTACCATGACACACTATACAATAAGGCTCACAACCACAAAAAGATACAAAATAGAAATGATTACACAACTAGGATGTGAACTGATACAAAATGCACCTTCCCTGTGTTGGATTTAGTTCCTTTAAAGCTCAATATAATGAATTTATGCACTTTCTTAGATACAAAACACAAAACATTTCTTTGCTTTAGAGTCGCTCAATATTCATAGCTCTACTATAGATTTGATCATGTACATACAAAATTCACATATTCACATCTCATATCACTTCTACAATCTCCAAAATGTCTTATATATATACCCAATACATTTGTATACATCAATTAGGTCGGCCTAATTAGATGTAGCCCTGTATTAAATCAAAATTACCTTGTCGGATCCAAGCTTGAATCAAAAACACCTTCATAGTCAAACCAAATGCACAACATTTGTTTTAGGTTGGCATAGACCTAAAATAGATCTCATTAACATCTGTAATACATATTTAATTACCACAACATATATCAAGCATTATGTCGACCAAGAATTAGACCTAATCACAAAATATGCCAACTAATCAATACCAACGATCCATATGATCATATAACCACACGCCATCTAAAATATACAATGTATTGACACCTGTAAATAATCTCCCAAAATTGCAAAGTCTAATTCTCAACACCAAAGGAACGCAAACCAAATTACACATACACAAATGCACTATTTATAGCCAAAATTGCATGCCAAACTACTGTCACTTATAACTTTCAAACTGTACAACCGAAATAACTAAAATATTGAACATAGATGCACATAATAGTCAAGAATAACATATTATCTTTACATAAGAATATCTTATCATGTGAGCGAATGCAGACCAAAATACTGGATTAGGATATCTTCATCATCAATCAATGTTGACATCAATAACAAAACATTAAAGGGTTCCTTCTTCATTCTTTCAACACATGGATGGTAGGGAAACTATCAGGAAAGAGCTAAAAAATTCATGCATGTTTAGTGAAAACAAGGGTAATCACATAGTGAAGTCAAGCAAGGGATGAAGACAAAGCACACGAAGAGGGTGAGAGCCTTGTATAACATCTAGTACAACACGGTTCAGGGAAGAATTTTATATGAAAGACCAAGGGATTACTTACTCAAAAAAAATTTGTATGGGAAGTACATAGAAAAAACAAAGTTAAAAGGTAGACTATAAGTGAGGAAACCACACAACGTACGGTAGAAGATATTTGTACCAAATTGCAACCTATACGATTGGTCAAGAAGAAATGTACAAGCAAGAAAATTAATGGAGTCATATGCCATTGGTCTACAAAGGTGCAAAAAAGGTTGCTAGTAATTTCATACAATACAACAAGACTAAAACACAACAAAAGTTGAGTGGTTTAGTATGGAAGGAGAATTGAGGAAGGCATACGAGCAAGAGAGGAAGTGGATACGTACGACAAAGAATTGGAAGGAAATACTATGTGAGGTGCAATTGAGGACACAAATATCATATGACCAAAGGTGCATTTGATAGTTCAAATAAGGAACCAGGGACATATGGTAGAAGAAAACAATGTACGGGTTGACAAAAATATAGTATGACATGAGGGTCTAATCTCACAGTGCAAAAAGAATCAAGTTGCATAGAGAGTAACAAAGTCGTATGAGTATGAAGAAGTATAAAATAATATCGCACAATAAAAAGGAAAACCCGTACAACACCAAGCACAAAAGAGCATATGAGAACTTGTGTAAAGGAGCTTAGTCAACAATATTTGGAACCTCTAGAAAGTTCACAAAAATGATGTACGTGATGTCGTTCGGTGTGGTTTTAGAAGTCTTAAATTGGTCTTGGTGGTGTGGGTGCTGCCCACAGACCCTCGCAAGGGGCACTGCCCCTTGACCCCAATGGGGGAACTACCCCCAGATTGTCGCAAGGGACGCTGCCCCTTGACCCCATTGGGGGAATTTCCCCCAAACCCCCATCAGACTCATTGGATTTCCAAGTACTAGGGTAGCCAACTATCAAAGTACAACTAGAGCCATGAATATCATAGTCAGTTCACCTAGCCTCACACCCAACACATACACCACCCTCACAGCCAACACAGTCAAAATTGCATACAAAAGAGTCAAACATAGTGTACATTGTGATCAGTGAGCCAAAGGTTGATGCAATTGGAAAAAATCTAGAAATGGGACATGATCCCTTAGTGCTACATGAGGTTGAGAGGATCTTAGTGATTATGTAGTTGGCTCAAGTGGCAACTACTGAGCGAATGAGAGTTGTATCTCTCAAGGGGAAGTTGGCAGAGAAGGGGCAGATGTTGGATGAGTGAGATGGCAGTTGGGGGAGAAAGATAGATTATTTGCAGAGAAGGATACACAAATAGCTGATGTGCAATGACTCTTAACCAAGAAGGATGGTCACCTACAGGAGAAGGACAAGGAGTTGGATAGCAAAAGACGGGAGTTGGAGAAGGCGAAGGATAAATTGGATGAGGTGGTCCAGATGGTGAATCCTGCATGTGAGAGGCAGTTGGCAGTAAACCTAAAGCTTCAACTCCTTCAGCAACAACAACAGTCATTGATGACCCCTACTTCATTTGTACATCCAAGGGAACCTTCTCACGCTCCCTCTTCTTAATTTCCCTTTTTGTACCCCTGTTTTGTTTTTTGTCATCTAGAAGATGACTAATTTAGTGGGGGGATGATGTAGTCGGCCATAGTCAACCATAGTTAGTCATAGTCTAGTCGATCATTGGTCATAGTCAGTCATAGTTAATTATATTTAAAGAAAACTATAATCACATTGCAAATATTTCATACACTTAATGTCACATGTTGTTCAGGCAATTAAGTCCCAATTAGTTGAATTGGTTGTTATGAATCGTCACGACAATTGGTTTCTCAACCACCGCCAATGACTATATGTATTGGGATCTATTGTAATTAGGAACAATGCTATTTTGATGTTGACACTATACTTTTGTACTTGTTGAATTAATGAATAAATGCAAATCCTATTCTATGCATCATGTGTTCATGAATATTTTGTGCATGCTTATGTTCTATAAGTTTCATCCATTTACTCTCGTAGTACGTTAAAGTTACTCTAGTGAGTAAACAAATGTAACATACCAATGAGCAAATGACAACAAACAATGTCAACTAACAAAGTTTTCATAAACACTGAAACAATCTTATGGATATAGATAGTCCACATCCAAGTTATCCCACTGCAAGAAAGTGGGCATCTAATCCATAACCTGCATAACTCATAGATCCAAATCCAATGAAACATGAAAAATCATCATCACATCTGTAAAAAATAAACCAAGATATCATAGAGGATAACTAGACATATATCCAGAAACTACCACTGCATGAGTAATGTCAAATATGAAAATAGATCAAGGCATATCAAGTCTATCTATAGTACTTCACATAGAGGATGTGGCTAATTCCTCTATCACATAGTATGAAGGAAATATACAATGATATTCAAATCCTACAAAAAAATATGTTTCAATACCTCTATCATCATTAGTCTCCATAGCTCTCCTGATTTCTTCACACTCAACCTTGTGAAACCAAACATCCAAGAACAATACCATGACCAAAGAGAACCTACAAATCAAATCATATCCTTGTACCACACTAACATGTACCAAGTTGTGTAATGTAAGATTATCTTTTACCATTCTCATACTGAAAGGATATTAACATCTAACATTCAAATCAAATGAAAACATAACATAAATAAATGTAAACCTCTCATACCAAAAGTAGATCAAACCAACCAATTATTCCACAACAAAAGGAATATGCCCAAAGCCACAAACTATTTCCTATACCTCTCCAAATAAGTCCTCAAAACTAGATCCATAGCTCAAGACCAAAATAAGGAGAATAACAAAAAATCCATAAACCATGCATCTTATTCTTAACAAGTCTTCATAATGTTTATATTCAAGACTAACTCATATGAGAAGACAAGATATAAAATAAAGAATGCATCTAATAACCAGGTGGGAAATACCTCTCAGATCATTCACCTGCCGAGAAGACCAAGAGTGGGATACATGATTGTACTATGCACATAACACCAAACAATGACAATCTTCTCTTTAGGTCCATAATGGATTCACATCCACAATTAGGTGTAGGCTCCTCAGTCTTTCAATTAAAATCCAAATCAAAGAGTAACCATCTCAACATATGATCACATAAATAAGATATCTCTTAGCCTCACCCAAGTCTCTCTAGTCTCCATGAGCATCCACCAATCAATCCATGCCAACTTCAAATGCAACCCTACAAAATCATGAAGCTCCAAGAAAATGATTAATACTCAAAATGAAATAAAACTTAACAAGATCATTGTCAAAATTATAACTATAGAATCAAGAACATATCATGACATCATGATCTAACATCCCCTCTTAGGAGATCACATAAATAACCATCCATCATCAAAATGATGAATCAACATCATTGCGAAAGCTCCCACTAAACTATGTAACCAAGCTCTTCAAGGACCATGATAACTATCTCCTAACTAAAGATCCTCCATGGCCCCAACAAAATCAAAGAACTCAACACCATAAGCTCCCAACACAATCAAAGAACTCAACACCATAAACTCCCAAAAGGTAAAGTACAACCATAATCTCCAAACCAAGAAGATAAAAATGCTACACATCATTTTTTAGTAGAATCAAAGATGTCATAACTCTCACTACAACCTGAAGGTAGAATCCAAGAGCTCCTTATGACACCAACACCCACTGCAAAATACCATCCATCTTCTAATCAAAGATTATCCATGGCTCACTACACACTACAACAACAACAACGTAGAACCAAAATCTTGAAACAAAGAAGATAGAACACATTATGTAACTACATAAAACTCCCATTGAAAGTAATACCAAGTTATACACGACATCATGACCAATATAATTTCCAACACTCTATTGAAGGTGAACAAAGCTTATCGTTCACCATAAACTAATGCTATAGATTCAAATGAATAAATATATCAGGTACTCCCAATAACCATCTCCCACTGTAATAAGCATACCAATGTAACAATGGTTACCAAGAATAAGTCCTACCAAATAGAATCCACATTAGACAATTTAAAAGATCTACACATATGTAACATTTCAATCGAGAAATACATAATCAATGCTCTAATCTCAAATAACTAAAAAATAGATTCAACCCCACACTAGTATCATGCAAAATAGAGATAATCAAGTATAACATGTGGATTTCTAAGACTCAAACACCAAAATCAATGCTAGATATGATTTAACAAACAAACCCACATAGGAGTAACCATAGATCAATAAGAACCCTCCAAGAAGTTATGCAAACCTGTAACTGTCTTCTTCCAAAACACCTTGAATACAGTCTCATCACAGATCTACATACCGCATATTTTAGTTAACATGTAAAATATGCAAAACCATCTCTGTTAATTTGAATTCCATATAACCATCGAGACATTCACATCAAACATGTTATTTGAATAATGTAAAAAGCACATATCTACAAACCCACAACTGAAATCAAGAGTAAACTGCAACCCAATAGGAAAAGCCAAGTTGTCCATGAGCTTATAACATATGAAACATATTAGCTCTACAACTAGAAAAGATGTTGGTGGTTTATCTTCTAGTGCTTTCATGTAACCAAGGGCTAAATCCATGAATCTAACATAAGTACTCCATTTTTTAGTCCAAATCGAGGATATTTCTCCATGTGACCAGGATGTCTCTACCAGGCATCAAATTTGAACACCTTCTCATTGCGCATGACCACAAGGTAAAGGAACAAAGGCACCAAACAAGAGGATACACACACATTTCTAAATAAGAGCTCCAAGTTACTAAACCATAACCAACTCCATAAAGATCCATAATCACGAGCTTTCCATTCTCAACATAGATCATATTGATAATACCATGGCTTCCAATCTCACAAGTCTGCAAAATAAAGTTAACTCACGAAACATTCATTTCTGCCTCAAAAGCCTTCTAACAACCTTCAATTACTTCTAATAAATTCCCACAAGATTTCTAAGCTAAGAAATAAAAAAGAAGGAATACCCAAAACCTAGTTAACCTTTAGCTCTGATATCAAATGATGAGAACAAACAAGTTCAATACTAATTGTTAAGAAATTCAATCTCTATCAAAGAACGACTTCAATGGATGAGATACAAGGATTGGACTACAACAACATGAAAATCTGAAACTTATATACAAATCTAAAAATTAAGTTTCCTTAATATGGAAATACCATGATTAGATCCATCTTCATGATGCCAAATGTAAACCAACATATATGTAAGGAAGCTAAGGTAGTGGAACAACTTCCTACACTAATCTTGTGAGGAGGATAATGCAAAACTTTTATAGATCTTTAACAATTACAGAAACTTAAACATAAATAAACATAAATATCATGCATACCACAACATAGTGATTTACATGAGGAAAACCCTTTCGAGAGAAAAACCCCACACTCCAAAATCCATCCAATATAGTATTCAAAAATAAAAAAAGATTACAATATACTTGCAGAGTAAGTTTCTCACAGGAGTATTACCAACCAGAGATCCAAAGGCAACATGACCACTATCAGACTCTCAAAATACATTATGATATACAGATGTAATACAAATCCCTCATAAAATAAGGTTGCCTTCAAGGGAAAGTCAAGCTAATAAAATATCGGCCGTCAAATCTAAGACATAATGACGAACGATCCAGATTTACAATAATAAAATATAAATAAAATTTTCCTTTCGAGGGTGTTTCCCCCGAGCCCTCATTAGGGTGCCTTGCCCTTGGACCCCTTGCAAGGGGAAACCCTCTCGTGTCCCTTTTCACTAATGTATCAAAAATACCTTATGTAATTGCAAGGTTGAGACACATTTTTTTCAATAATATAATGATTGTAAACACTACCTTATGTGAACTTATAACATCAATAAATAAAGAATATCATCATTATAACATAGTAGTAATGAGACACAAATCAGAAACACAAGATCATCACATAACATAAGATTTACGTGGAGAAACCCTTGCAAGAAAAACTCCACCAAGAAGAGAGGCCAAGTATGCATTATCATCAAATAAATGAGATTACAGTACAACCACTTCCATTCTCGCTTTTGCCTCTACAAGAAAATTTACAATGTAGAAATTAGAGAAAAATAATAAGCGAAAGAAAATTACAAAATTTACATGGAAAACCTGGTAAAATTATGCCAAAAAAAAACCACAAGAAAAGATCTCTCGTATTTTATTTCTTAGGAAAAAAAATACAACAATCATCAACTATTATAGAAAAAAGTGGCTTCAACCAAGGATAAGCAATCTGAGTTGCAGAGTTCTTGTCAAACAAAAATTTGTAAAAATAGAAAGTGTGACACATAAAACTACATATCAAACATTTGGAAAATTTCCAAAAATAGAAAGTCCCAAAAAAATCCCAATGTTTCCAAAAATGCCTTTGACATGGTTGTTGTTGCAAGAATGGAAGAAGAATGAAGTGTTGTCATTGATGTCAACTGGTCAGTTGGTTATGTACTAGTTATTGTTGATTGTATATGACGAGGATATTGAGAAAATTGTATTAAAAGAAGGTTGTTGGTTCCGGTGCTTGTGAACTATGTTTTGTTGTGTGTTGTTTGAGATCCAAGATATTTGTTGCTAGTTTGGATTTCTCTTTGATGAAGTTTCCTGGTGTATGGTTCAAGAGTTGTGTTTCCCTGGTTCTATTGAAGTTGGTTTTGGCATTTGGAAGTATCGAGCTTAATTGATCTATGTGTTTTACATTGGTATGGCCAACCGTGTGCCAAGCACTACTTTCGAAGTTGATGAAGCATGTTGGATCTATTATAGGTCTCAGTGAAGTGTGTGTTTTGGTCACCCTCATTCTAATTCCACCCTAGGATGTTTTGGCGCCGACCTAATTTGAATTTGAATTTGGATGGCTAACTTTGTATCTTTTCAAGGTTGGAGATAGTATAAATACAAAATGTGCTAGCAATGGAAACTGTACATAAGAAAAGAAGGAAGATAAGTGAAACAGTAGACATGACTTTGATGCTATTCTTAAAGTGTGTGGTTGATCAGTGTGGAGCTTAAACATTGAGTTTCCAGATGCAGTGAGCAGAAGGATAACTCTATCATTCATGCGAGTTGATAAGTGATTGTGGTGGAATCTTCATTGCATTGGGATTGTTGTCTCTCTATAAAAAGTATTCTTTGTCTTCTTTGTATCTTTGTGATAGTGATCCCTCTGAGTTGTAGCCCTGTGGATAGTGAGTCTGGATAGTAAGTCCTTATTTTAGGCAGTGAGCCTTTTTGTAATCATTTTTTATATTCTTTATAGTGTGAGTTAATCCTCACCATGGTTTTTACCTCATTGGGTTTTCCACGTAAATCTGGTGTTATTGCGTTTGTGGATTTGCATTTGATGTTTAATCACTTAATTATTTTATGTGTTAGTTCTGATAATTGAATTTAAGGTTATAATATGTGACAACTGATTCACCCCCTCCCTCTTAGTTTTCCTATCCAGCAATTGGTACTAGATCTTGGTTCCTCAGTGAAGAGTTTAACCACTTGAGGAAGGTCTAGATGGCTAACAAAATGGTCTTTGATTATCTAAGGTTTGATGGAACTAACTATGGTATCTAGAAAGTATTGATGGAAGAATATCTGGAGTATTGTGGATTTGATGTAGAGAAAGCTTATAAGAATCCCTATACTCCTCCTGTAAATGGTTTGAGTACACCTGAAGAAATTAGAGCACATGAAGTGAATAACAAGGCAAGTTCATCTTGAAGAATAGTTTGGTACATTCTAAGTTGATTAAGGTTCAGAATTTGAAGATAGCTAAGGAAGTTTGGGATGCTTTATAAAGAGCACACGATGGTGATGAAAGGGTGAAAGAGAAAAAATTACTGAATTTGGAAACACAGTTTGATCTTCTACATATGACCAAAGATGAGAATGTTAAATCCTAAGTATGAAGTTTATATGAGGTAGTGGCTGGAATGTGATCTCTTGGCACTACTGTAGATGAAACCAGAATTGTAAAGAAGATTCTCATAACTCTTCCTGATGCTTCCAATGAAAAGGTGAGTGCTATTGAGCATACTATAGATTACAAGACTTGTACTAAGGATATGTTGTTAGGATTTTTGACATCTTATGAAATGAGGAAGCCAAATCTAAGAAGTGAAGGAAAAACAAAAAATACTTTTAAAGCTACAAAAACTGAAGATCTGGATGAAGAGAACTTTGAAGAAATCGATGCTAACTTTGTAAGAATATTTAGAAAAGGCTCTGGTAAGTATGAAGGAAAATTTCCCTTTAAATGCTTTAGTTTTGGAGAAATTGGTCACTATGATGTAAAGTGTCTAAAAAGAGCTAAAAAGAATGAACAAAGATATGAGAAAGAAAGGAAAGGAAAGAAGATTAATAAAGCTTACTATGTTAATGAGAATGTTAGTATTTCAGATGAAGATTCAGAATATGAAGATCTAGATGACAATAAATGCTTTTCCTTGGCAATTAAAGATGAACCTACTTCTACTAATTTAGAAAGATAGTCAAAGGAAAGTCCTCCAGAGAAGGAGAAGGAGAGAAATGAAGGTACAATTATCTTTTCCCTACATGCTAAACAGGAAAATAATTTTTGGGTAGTTGATAGTGGTTATTCACATCACATGATCGGTGACAAGAGTAAGTTTGTAAAACTTGAAAAATATGATGGAGGTTTCGTTATGTTTTGAGATGATACTGGTGCTAAAATTTTTGGGATAGGTTCAGTAAGTTTTGATGGCAAGCATCATACTGTCGATGTCTATTATGTTAGGGGTTTAATGCATAATCTGTTGAGCATTGGTCAAATGTGTAGAAAGGGATATGATCTTGTGTTTAAGGATGAGAAGTGTGAGATCTAGAAAGGATCTAAAACTTGGATTGCTATAGGAAAGAAATCTGAAGGGAATATTTGCCAGCTTAAAGGTGTTGATGGACGATGTTTTATGACTTCGATAAATGACAATTGGTTATGGCATAGGAGAATGTGTCACATGAATTTTGATAACTTGGCATTATCTACTTATAAATATTTCAAAGTCTATCAGATGGATGTTAAGTTGACATTTTTGAATGGTGAACTAGATGAAGAGGTCTACATGGAACAACTCGAAGGATTTCAATTAACAGATCAACCGGATATGGTGTACAGATTAAAGAAAGATTTATATGGACTGAAGCAAGATCCTAGAGCTTGGTATGCAAGGTTAGATAAGTACTTGAATCAACAAGGATTTAACAAAGGTATGACAGACAGTAATTTGTATTTCAAGACTGAAAATGAAAAAATATTGATTGTAGTTGTATATGTTGATGACATTATCTTTGGAGGAAATGAAAAGATGTGCAAGATGTTTGCAGAAGAAATGCATAAAGAATTTGAAATGTTTATGTTTGGCGAGATGAATTTATTTCTTGGGCTACAGATTAATCAAACAAAGAAAGGAATTTTCATTTCACAATCTAAGTATGTGAGAGAAATGTTGAGAAAATTTGGGATGGACGGTTCCAAACCGGTAAGTAATCCTATGGTGACTAGATGCAAGTTGGGAAAATATGATGATTCACCTAAGATTGATCAGAGAAAGTATAGATCTATGATTGGTGGGCTACTGTATTTGACTGCTACTAGACCAGATATTATGCATGCAATTTTTCTTGTAGCTAGATTTCAAGAAGATCCAAAGGAAACACATGTTACTACAGTTAAAATAATATTTGAATATTTGAAAGGAACTCCAAATTATGGATTATGGTATCCTAAAGATAATGATTTTACACTTAGTGCTTATACAAATGCAGATTGGGCTGGAAGTATAGATGAAAAAAAGAGTACAAGTGGTGGTGCATTCTTTCTTGGATGTAGATTGGTGGCATGGTTGAGTAAAAAGAAAGATTCAATCTCTTTCTCTACTACTAAAGCTGAGCATATTGTTGATGCATCATGTTGTACACAAGTGTTATGGATGAAACAAACATTGAAAGATATCATAGTGCTACATGATGATCCTATTTCTATCTTTTGTGATAACACAAGCACAATTAACATTTTGAAGAATCTTGTGATGCACTCGAAAATGAAGCATATATCTATCAGGCATCATTTCTTAAGTGAGAAGGTCATGGAGAATGAAGTTAAACTTGAGTATGTTTTGACAAAAGATTAGATTGCAGATATATTTACAAAGGCTCTTCCTAAAGATACTTTTGAGTATCTTCGGGATAAGCTAGAGGTTATTGCCCCTCCTTTTACAAACTAAGATGCATTTGGAGATGCATTGGTCTAGTGAATTCATGATTCTATCTTTTGGACTGATGTTTGTTGGTGGTTACCCTTAGGGGGAGCAAGCAGATTTTCTAAGTGTTGTAATTATGAGTATTTTGTTTTCATGTCAAATGAAGTTTCAATGGACATATCTTTTGCCTTTTCCATTGATGTCAAAGAGGGAGAGAGAGCATGTGAAAAATAAAAGGAGAGAGAGCATGTGAAAAGGAAAAGAAAGTTAATAAGAGAAAGCAGGTAATGAGGAAGATGATCTTTCTAAAAGGGGAGAAGCAGAAAGGAAAAATATTGAGAAGTATTTTTAGAATAGGTATGGTGTCTTTGATGGTTTTTCACATCATGTGTTGCCATCAATGAAAAAAGGGGATATTTTTGCAAGAATGGAAGAAGAAGAATGAAGTGTTATCATTGATGTCAACCGGTCAGCTGGTTATCTACTGGTTATTGTTGATTGTATATGTCGAGGATATTGAGAAAATTATATTAAAAGAAGGTTGTTGGTTTCGGTGCTTGTAAACTATGTTTTGTTGTGTGTTGTTTGAGGTCCAAGATATTTGTTGTTGGTACATATTTCTCTTTGATAAAGTTTCAAGGTGTATGGTTCAAGAGTTGTGTTGCCCTGGTTCTGTTGAAGTTAGTTTTGGCATTTGGAAGTATCGAGCTTAATTGATCTATGTGTTTTACACTAGTATGGCTGACCATGTGTCAAGAACTTCTTTCGAAGTTCATGAAGGGTGTTGGATCTATTATGGGTCTCATTGAATTGTATGTTTGGGTTTCCCTCATTCTAATTCCACCCTAGGATGTTTTGGCGCTGACCTAATTTGAATTTGAAGTTGGATGGTTGACTTTGTATCTTTTCAAGGTTGGAGATAGTATAAATATAGAATGTGCTAGCGATGGAAATTGTACTTAAGAAAATAAGGAAGATAAGTGAAAGAGCGGATGCGATTTTGATGCTATTCTTAAAGTGTGTGAGTTAAGTGTGTGGTTGATTAGTGCAGAGCTTAAATGTTGAGTTTCTGGATGTAGTGAGCAGAAGGCTAACTCTATCATTCATGTGAGTTGATAAGTGATTGTGTGGAATCTTCATTGCATTGGGATTGTTGTCTCTCTATAACAAGTCTTTGTTGTCTTCTTTGTATCTTTGTGGCAATGAGCCCTCCAGGTTGTAGCCCTGTGGATAGTGAGTCCTTATTTCAGGCAGTGAGCCTTTTTGTAATCGGTTTTGATATTCTCTTTAGCGTGAGTTAATCCTCACCGTGGTTTTTGATTCATTGTGTTTTCCACATAAATCTAGTGTTATTGCATTTGTGGATTTTCATTTGATGGTTAATCACTTAATCAATTTAGGTGTTAGTTCTAATAATTAAATTTAAGGTTATAATTTGTGACAATTGATTCACCTCCCCTCCCAATTTTCCTATCCAACAGTTTCCTTCAGCATCAGGGGGCTACGGTAGCCCCCCTAGGACCCCTTGTCACTACAACCTTCGATTGTATAGTAGGCCTTTGATCGCACCAGACACATACCATGAATGTTAGATATCAATGTTGACTATCCATCACTATTGGAATAATAATAAAATTGACTTCATATTCCAAAAATCTCCAACTTGAAGTCAAATTCCTCTCTTGCAAATAAATCCCCATACTAAAAGACCAATTTCAATGTTGTTAATCATCAGGTAACATACAATCCTAGAGAAGTTCTACACCAGATGAAATTCTCTCTACCAATGGGCTTCATCATAATATATGTTGGGCTTACATTAGTGTGTATCTTGGCCAAATATATTTGTCCTCCTTCCACCACCTCACGTACAAAGTGATTAAATATCAATATTCTTTATTCTATCATGATATGTTGAGTTTCATGCTAAGTGTAAATCTCTTTGATTGTCACAATGCAACACCATATTATCCTGTTTTACCTACAATTTGCCCAAAAGTTTGTAAATCCACTTGACTCCTTGCTAGCATGTGTTACTACCATATATTTAGCTTCAGTAGTAGACAAAGCCACCATTTTTTGTAACTTCGATACTCAACTAACAACACCTTCAAATAAGGAGAAAAAATAACCTGTAGTGGACTTTCTCTTATCTTTGTCTCTGCTAAAATTTGCATCCACATACCCATTAACCTAAAGACTACTCCCATTGTAATGGATTGCAGCATCAGGAGTGCCTCTCAAATACCTGAGAATCCACTTCACAGTTGTCCAGTGCTGAGAACCTAGATTTTCCATATAATGTTTGACTACTCCCAATGCTTGTGCAATGTCTATTCTAGTGCATACCATGGAAAACAAAAGACTACCAACTGTTGATGAGTATAGTACACAAGACATTTGTGTCTTCTTCGCTTCTATGCTAGATAATTGTTTTGAAGACAATCTAATATGAATAGGAAAAGGAGTACTAGCTAACTGTGCATTATGCATATTGAAGTGCTATAGAACCTTCTCCACATAAGCTTTCTATGGCAATAATATTTTCCTATTATTTCTATCTTTGTGTATCCTCATACCAAGAATCTAATTTTCTCTCCCTAATCCCTTCATCTCAAACTCCCTAGCAAGATGAGCTTTCAAATAGATGATTTTATTCACACTAGGACTTGTGACCAACATATCATCAACATATAGAAGCAAAATAATAAATTTGTCATCACCATACCTTTGAAAATAGGTACAATGATCAACCTCACAAATCTGCTAAAACCTAAACTCGTCATGAAGGAATCAAACTATTTGTACCAACACCTTGACGCCTATTTTAAACCATACAATGATTTTCTTAGACTATAAACAAGATTCTCGTTGTCTTTTTCCTCAAAACCTTTTGGTTGCTACATATAAATCTCCTCGAAGAGATCACCATGCAAGAAGGTTATTTTTACATATAACTGTTCTAACTCCAAATCACGACTAGCAACAAGAGATAAAAAAATTACACAATAGTACTTAATGATATAATAGGTGAAAAATTTTCATCAAAATCAATACCAAACTTTTGTGCATAACCGTTGGGCACCAACCAAGCTTTATACCTTTCCAAATTATCATTTATTTCCTTTTACAATTTGAAGACCCACTTGTTCCCAATAGATTTTTGCCCCTTAGGCAATGGTACAAGCTGCCATGTCTTCTTATTATGAAGAGATTCCATCTCCTCTTCCATCACAACTCTCCACTTGCTTTCACATTCAAATTCACAAGCTTCCTGATATGAACTAGGTTCACCAACATCAGTTAGTAATGCATAAGCAAAATTACAAGTAGGAGAGTACCTTTTAGGTGCTTTGGATACTCTAGTAGACCTCCTTATAAGGGGTAATATATCACCTTGTGGCATATTTTTTGGGAATAGGATGCCATTTAATTGCAATCCTAAACATATTTCATGTATCTCCTAAGTTCTTGGAAAGTGTTCCCCAACACTAGGATTAGAAATACATTAAACTTGAATGAAATGGACATGTAAATTGACATTTGTGATTATTCCTAAATGATAGGAACATGTGGGGATGTCGAAGAAGTGCTCCTACAAAATAGGAGCACATGGGGCACCCACATGGAAGGTGGAACCCACCTTGCTTAAGTTAACTATTTGGAGGATTGATAACACTTCAGTAATGCATGTTTTGTTCCTACAAGATAGGAATTGATATTTACATGAGTGGAGTTCAGTTCAGTTATGGTTCAGTTATTTTCAGTTGCATGTAGTTAGTTTGAGTTGAATGCTAGTTGACTTCAGTTGAATTGAGTTGCATGACTAATGACTTCAGTTGCATGACAGATAATAAGTGGATACATTTAGTTAAGTGGGGATGATCGATCATGCATAATGTTTGCATGAATTGGTGGAGAGATATGTTTCAGTTAACTAAGATTGACTTGGGACCACCTTGGGCGCTCAAGTTGGCATCTTTAAGTTAACACATTTTTCCTGAGAAGATATTTACAAGTGGGCCCATTCTTGGGTGCCAACTTTGAGGTGATGCTTGCAAGATATTTTCTTGACCAAAGTTCAGTTAAGTGTTCAGTTTGGGGCGCCTAAATTGAGGAAGACTTTGTTTTGACTTTGGATTCCATGGTGGAACTCTACTTGCACAATATAGGTGTAGATTTTTGTGAGAAGATTTATGCTCTTATTTTGTACAAATCTTATTGAGTTTGCATGCTCATTATTGTCTATTTATTGCAGCAAGTGAATGAGAGTTTGTAACAGGTTAGCAAGTTGAGCTTGTGCATGTGTGAGGGTTTGAAGCATGGCATGGGATGTGTGGATTCATGCTTGATCACATGGAATGCATTGATAGCTTGTGCTTCAGAAGTGAATGAGAGTTTATTGCAGGTTGTGAAGAAGGATTATTGAAGGAAAGGAAGCATATCAATCAAGGATTGATACATTATTATTGTAATCTTGTTCTAAAGGTTAAATAATACAAGCACTATTGATTATGGTGGAGTTTTTTCCTGAAAGGGTTTCTCCATGTATATGTTGTGTCACTTCTATCTTCTTGTCTCATTCTTCTACAATCTTCTATCTCTTTCTACAATTGGTAAAATTGATCTAAATAGATAATCAATATACACAAAGAATTGTGACAAAGAACACTTAATTAAATCTATAGTCACATAGGTTTACAAATTTTAAAGCTACAATTTTACCTTCATTTTCAACAATATTGGTTGTTGTTCACCTTTTTTATTTTCATTTGGTGCCTGTAGATTATCATCATTACTTTCTACCTCAACTGGAATAACCTTTGTACTTTGTTGTTCTTTACCTCTTTGTATTAACTTTTCATTAAAATAAACATCTTGGCTAACTATAACCTTGTGGGCAGTAGTATCCCGTAATCTATACCCCTTTGTACCTTCTACATAGCCAAGAAAAATACACTTTGTGGACTTCACATCCAACTTATTCTTATTCTCTTTAGGAATATGAGCATAAGCATCAGAACCAAATACACAAAGAATAGAATAATCAACAAGTTTACCTGTTCATACTTCAAGGATTTTACTATCAATAATTGTTGTGGGTGATCTATTGATCAAGAAACATGTTGTAGAAATAGCCTCTACCCAAAATTTCTACTCTAAACCAACAATGCTCAACATACATCTGGCTCGCTCCATAATTGTACAGTTCATACATTTAGCAACATTTTTGTGGTATTCTAGCAATCATCAATTGTCTTACAATACCAAACTCACTGCAAAATTGGTTAAACTCTCCTATACAAAATTCTCCTCGATTATCTATTCTCAGAAATTTTATAGTCTTACCCTTCTAATTCTCTACCAAAGATTTAAACTTCTTAAAATAAAAAAAGACATTAGACTTTTTGAGAAGATAAATCAACACCATATGAGAATAATCATCTATAAATGAAATAAAATATGACGAACTCCCAATAGATGTAATAGGAGATTCCCAAGTATTTGAATGAATTAATTCTAACACATATTTACTTTTGGTAGTACTTCTAGAAAAACTCAGTCTATTCTATTTTCTAAACAAATAATGTTCACAAAAATTTAAATCTTTACATTTGACACCTGGGAGAATATTTCTATCTAGTAGTACCTTGAGACCATGTTCCCTCATATGGCCTAGCCATTGATGCCAAGTCAATACTAATTCCATTCCTACATCAAATGCCACTACAACTTCTCCACTAATAGTTTCCCCAACTAGCCTATAGATATTGCATACCTTTTCTTCCTTTAGCACAACCAACACACACTTTTTTACCTTGAGACAACTATTTTCACAATTGAATCGGTAATCTTGTTCATCAAAAACTCCAAGAGACAACATATTTTAATTTAATCATGGTACATGTCTGATATGCTAAATAGTCCTTACCATTCCATTAAACATCTTAATTCTTATGTCACCTTCACCAATAGCTTCACATGGGTTGTCATTTCCCATGTAAACCATACCTTCATCACATGACTAATAAGAAGAAAACCAATCTTTATGTGGATTCATGTGAAAGGAGGCACCATAATCAAGAATCCAAACATGAAGTACAAAACCTCTCAGGTTAGTAGTTAATACATCTTCGTCTTCCAATTGTGTTTGAACTTCAACTATGTTTTCCTTAGATGCATACGAAGTAGAATTTTCTTTGCTTGCTTTAGGTAGCCTACAATCCTTTAAATGAGATGTCCATTATTGCCATAGTTCCAACATTTTACTCTTTTTTTCCCCTTGAATTTGGACCTACTTTTACCATGCTCAGTATTTCCTCTTTCCTAAGTTTTGCCTCTTGCAATTAGGGCTTCATTAGAAGATCCTTGATATGTCTTCTGCCTAGAATCGTCATAAATTACAAAGGCCACCACATCTTCAAAGACCAATTTACCACTCATAGCTAAGTTACTAAGAGCCATCATCAGTTGATCCCATGTTTTAGGTAATGAGCACAATAAAATTCTTGTCTTATCCTCTTCTTCAATTTTCACACCCACTGAAGATAACTTGCTTGTTAGTGTGTTGAAATCGTTCAGATGATCTATGAAAGAGGAATTGTCACACATTCTCAAATTATACAATTTCCTTCATAATAGAATTTTATTTTCCAATGACTTCATCTCATAGAACTTTTCGATCTTAGTCCACAAGTCATGTGTAGTTTTCTCCCGTTTAATATTGAGTAGAACTAAATCTAGTAGAGATAATTGGATTGTTGCTCTGACCATGCTATCCTTCTCATTCCAATTTTCATCACTCATGGCTAAAGGTTTTGATGCTATCCCTTTGAGAGCTAGGGCACATCCATCCTTCACCAACAAAGCTTGAATCTTTAGCTTCCATAGAGAAAAATTAGAACCATCAAACTTTTGTACCTCAAATCTGGTAATCATGCTTCCTGTCATTGTTAACTTCTCAAAAACACTTCTACACAAACAACCTAGATCTGATACCAACTGTAAGAAAAGTTATAGTAAAAATAATACAGAAAAATAATAATCAAAAGCAAAATACAAAAATTACGTGGAAAACCTGGTAAAATTATACTAGGAAAAAACCACAGGCAAATATTTTCGTATTTTATTTCTTAGGAAAAATTCACAATGCAACAGTCTTCAACTATTATAGAAAGCGTGACTTCAACCGAGGATAATCAATCCAAGTTGCAAAGTCCTTGTCGAACAAAACTTTCTAAAAATAGAAAGTGTGACGTATGCAACTACATGCCAAACATTTGGAAAAACTACTTGAACCTTAGATTTTTGGCACCCACAAGACTCTTGTTGATAGTCCAAATTACACAGCAACAGTTAAACAAAATATTACTATCTTGCTCTCCTGAAAGAGAAAGATGATCACATGGATATCTTAGCTCCCAAGGTCTTTGTAATCGGTTCTTGACTGTGCTGACTTTACTCTATGGTTGATGTGAATGGTAATGTTCAAGGGGCCTGCTGGTGTTAAGCTTCTGGATTGTTCTAAGATCAAGCATAAATTCAAACCTATTCTAACTGGGGTTTTCAAGAAACATAAAAAGATAGATCAAAGCTTGGAACTGAAAAGAATAATAATTCATTCAACTTAATTAGACTTGTTTCCTTTCAAGGAATTGCTAACTGAAACTGGAGAACAAAATCAACTTGTGACTGACACACAGCTTCATTCATCCATAGTGCTAATTTTAACAACAGATTGTAAGTCACTATTTAAACAAAACATAAAACAAAACTCCTTTCCTTGAAATCTTTTCAAATCAAATGATCAAGTCAAGACAAACACCAGTCTGGAACACAACATGAAATAGATTTTAATCTGGTTGCTTTTACTGTTAGTGAAACAGATAAGCAACATTTACAAATCTGGTACTATCACTAGTGTATAGAGAATCCACGACTCCAAATTGTTTCTATCTATACTAAGAAAACAAGAAGTATACATGACTGTCTATGTTGAATCTAACTCCTAACTAAGAAGACAAAAGGAGCTCCCATTACCAAGAATCAGGATGCAGCTCTATCTCCTCTATCCTTCAGAAAATTCCTACTTTTTGAAAATTTATCTCTAGACCTGTCTACTCTATTATCCCCTCTAACTGTCTCTATTCCTTCTAACCCTTTCAAAGAGGAAAGAATGCCATATATACAGAGGGTACCAAAAATAATGAGTTGGCCCCTGTTTTAGGGTTTACAAAATATCTGGTGGTTGCAGGAGGGTTGGCCCTCAGATTTTTTTTAATAGAGTTAATGCAGCGTTGAACAGCATCCCTGCTGTCCATGTTGGTGAAAGATTGTTCAGGGGATGATCTGTAGATCTTTTGTAACTACAACATTTACTTTTGACCTTCGTGTCTATCCTCGAACTCCCTTGAATGCTCCAAAGCATTGTCATTAATGTGGATCCATCTCTGCCAGCGGACACCACAGTTGTCCCTGAGACTCGCGGCTTCCTCCTTCCTGCTCTAGACCTCTTTGCACATTGACATTTCTTGAGAGATAGCATCATACTCTCTATTTAGATTTGAAAACCATCATTCCCGGGCTGAACCATCAACTCATCCACAGAGTAAGTTTATGTCGTTCACATTCTGTTGATCTCCTTCACAGGGAGGTAGTCAATCAGTCAAACTATCGCCGGTCCGCCCTCTTAGCTCCTTCTGATTGGTGGAACAAACTCTACGTAAGAATCTCGGGTAGTCAAAAGTGGTTCAAACAAAATTGCACGTCGGTGAGACACTCATCATGTCTCCCCGATGTGATTATGCCTCTCTCAGCAGTTATCGGCGTAACATATGTTCTTTCAGCGAGAGATTACAGCGAGCCACACAAGCCATATCAATATCCACAGCGGTTGCCGAGACAATCACCATCATCCAGAAGTCATGGCGAGCCCTTAGAACTTATACCATAGTGCCTCCTTCCATCGATGAGACACTCGCATTCGGCGAGACATTATAGTGATAGGAAAACATTCAGTTAGGAGTCTCTTCGAGCTCACTTTATTTCAGCGAGACCCTGTCGGGTCGGTGAGACATTATGCCGAGATCATCCCACTCTCGCCGAGCTCAAACCTTTCTTTCGGTGGGAGTCCCTTCATTCAGCAAGACGTTATGCTGAAGGCTTTATCTTTCGGCGACCTCATTTCATTTCGGGGAGACACCACACTATCGGCCGGACCTCATGGCGAAAGTAATCTCTCACAGTGAAACCTTCATTTGTCGGTAAGACATCCCAAGGTCAGCCAGACATCATAGCGATGAAACCTCTCTTCGTCAATGCCGTTTCATTTCGGCAAGAGTTCACCCTGTCGATGAGACTTTTGCCGAAGCTATTTTTCTCTAGGCGAGATCCTTCCGATGACACCTCCATTTCACTGAGACTCCGACGGACCAGCGAGACCTTGCTTCTTCGTATCTCATGTCATCAAGGATTTCTCCTTTCACCGAGACATTACACCGAAGTCTCCCCCTTTCGCCGAGGGCTTATTTTACTTTGGGGAGACCTTTCATAGTCGAAAGGACATCCCACCAAAAGCACAACCCTCCCCCGAAGGCATCCCTTTTGGCGAGATATCACTTGGTTGCCGAGACTTCTCAGCGAGCCCAAACCACTACGTCGATGTCACCTTTGTCACCGAGACCTTGCCTCTTCGGCCAGACATCATGTTGAAGGCCTTATCTTTCGGCGATTAAAACTGTCTAGCCAACTGAGGCATTTCAAAATGAACAGAACCACTACTAGTCGGCAAGACATTTGGAAGGTCTCATCGACTCATGCCTTAGAAGAATTTTATGCCCAACTGGATTGGGGGATACTTTCCAACTGAGCTCCCTGACAAATATCATCCTGTGCATGATTTAATCCTGCAAAACAAAGTCTCCATTAGTCCTCAGAAGCGTATAAGATACATTATCATAAAATACACTATTGCTTATGATTATTTCATTCAATTTTTAGCTAGAAGAAGACCAACTCAAGGTGAGATAGAACCAAAAACTAATAAAACAAAATACAGACCCAGGAGGAAAACAAAGGAAATTCCCAAGACCAAATCAAATAAACAAAAGCAACAAAAGCAAAAAAAAGAAGGGGGACCCATTTTGTTCCAGAATAAAATGGGGTGGTTATGCAAAGCATAACAAATAGCGACTCGGCTGGGAAAATGGTTTAATCATTTTCAAGAAACTGAAGGATTCAGCTACCCATAATCTCTGGTTTATGAACATCACAACTCCAGTTGGGTCAGTTTTAGCAACCAAGGCCGAGCTAGAATCTCAAATGTAAATCAACAATGGCCACCCCTGAATCTATGTGTGTGCTTGATTGTGCATCACTCTTTTATAAAGATTTCTTCATCTTTCAAACAAAAATGTACAAGATTTGAGCTACATGAGTTGATTCCCTTTGGCTGTCGTGCAATGACGTCCTGGGTATTGCTCCACTGCCAGTCAGGCGTCCATAGCCCTGACAGAGATACCTCTAGTTTTCTCACAACATTTCTCTACTACCAGCCAAGCGTCCATAGCCTCGGTAGAGATACTGGAACCACCCATTCATATTGAGTCCAATTTTCTTTTAGATCATTCTTTTTTTCTTTTCTTTTTTAAGTTTCAGATATTTCATTCAATTTTTTCTCAATATGCCAGATATCAGACATCTGTTCTGGGTTGAAAACTACCATGGACCTCATAACAACACTTGGGAGATTGGATTTTTCACTCAGATCTTACAACACTATCATCCTAGTACAAATATACCACTACAAAAGGAGACGATCTTGATGATTTGTGATAGATTTAGGAGAGCTAATGAAGGTCATTTATTTTGCACCTTGTTTTTGAGACTTTCCACAACTCTTATTGATAGTGGGCATAAAACAAAGAGTTTAGGACAAGAGCACCCAATCAGCAAACCTGAAAATACCTAAACTACTTCTCTCCTAATAACCAAAGTATGCTTCAGATAACAACCCACCATTTTAAGATGGAAAGAACAGAGAAACCCCAAAGAATAACAAGACAGAAACCAAACAGCAAAGGAAACAAAAGGACAGAAAGAAAGAACCAATAAACAACAGCAAAACTACCAACAAACAGAAAAAGCACATTATTTACAAACAGGAAACAAACAAATTATTTACATAAAGAACAACAAACTTTTACATGTAGAATTAGCAAGCTTTATGACTCAAAATAATGCTTAAGAAACTGTCCATTGACAAGCAAAGGGACAGGTTCTCCAGTTAAGCTACTCAATCGGAAAGCATTTTCTCCTAGGATCTCAGCAATCTGATAGGGACCCAACCAGAGCTTATCAAATTTCTAGTGACTGCCCTTATTTTTACTAGCTTTATCCCATAACAACACTAGGTCTGATATCCTAAAAGCCTTGATTTTGGCTCTTTTGTCAAACAAACATTTGACAACAGCCTAATGTCTAAAGAATTGTTGCAAGGCGACATCTCTCTGCTCTTCTAATTTCAACAAGGCAGCTAATCTTACTTCTATCCTACCATCACTAGAGTAGAACTTCTACATGAACTCAAGGATAGGTATTTGCAAATGAATAGGGAGCACAGGCTCTTGGCCATACACTAATTTAAATGGTGAAGTCTTTAAAGTAGCCTTGATCCTAGTTCTATCTGCCCATAATGTGAATCTCAGCTAGGTATGCCAGTCCCTAGGATTGTTTTCTACCAGTTTCTTAATTACCCCTAAGAGATTCTTATTGGTTGATTCTGCAACTCCATTGCCTTGTGGGTAATAGTTTGAAGAATATTTCAAGATAATTTTGTGATCATAAGCCCACAAAATGAACTCAACAAAAGAGAAAGAAGATCCATTATCACATACCAAAGCGAAGGGTACCCCAAACCTAGTTGTGATGCATTCAGTGAGGAACTTGATCACCACCTCTGTTGTGTTGTTCTTGCAAGGTATAGCCTTTTTCCATTGTTTCCCAATTTTCACCTGCGGGCTCAATCAGGTAGGGTGAATTATGTTTCAGATGTTCACAAGGGGCCAAATGAACTTTTGCATCGAGGGTTAGGTTATGCATTTGGTGCCATTTCACAAAGAGCTCATTTGAAAGGGATCACTCAGTCAATTTGGCATAATGCATTTCACTAATATACGTCTATGTTGCCTAACGGAAAGACCTCAGGGATGTCACAGTGATTGTTATTCACATGCAGGTACCTATCGGCAAGATAGTATCATTGTTTCGGCGGCTAGGAGTTTTCCCCATCGATATGTAAGTTTTCTTCGGGGTGAGGTCTTGGCGAGATCTTTATGTCTCACCGACTGGCGAAAGAGGGATACACATATCAGTAGGAGACTTTTCTTCAGGGGAAGTCTCGACGAATTCTTCGTGTCTCACCGAATAGCGCGGGATGAGCAAACAATTCGGCAAGAGTTGTGTCTTCGGTGTGTGGTCTCGCCGAATGCTTTGTGTCTTGTCGACCAACAATAAGGATATGCATCTCGGTGAGAAACTTTTGCAGCAGAGAGATGTCTCGGTGAGTGCATTTGGTCTTGCCGACAAAGCACAAAAGGTTTCCATCGGTGTGAGGTCTTGCAGTTTTGCCGACCCATTTTCTCACATCGACATATTGCTTCATCGATGAGAGATGATATTGTCATGGTGAAAAAGGGTGAACTTATGGAGATTTCTTAGCGAGACATAGGGTGTCTATGGGACATCTCCTCGACAAGAGAATGTTACGGTGACACATGTGAAACGAAAGAATACATATTGGTGAGACATAGTGCAATCTGTGAGGCATCTTCCTGACATCATGGGGTCTCGCCGAAGGTTTTTTCCCTCAGTATGAGGTCTCACTGATCCATCGAGGTCTCAATGAATGGAGGTGTCATCGGAAGGATCTCACCAAGAGAAGGATGGATTCGGAAAAATTCTCATCAATAGGGTGAACTCTTTCCAAAATAAACAACATCGACAAAGCAAGTTTTCATCGCCATGAGGTCTCGACGATTAGGGGAGGTCTCACCAACATATTGCTTCATCGGTGAGAGAATGAATGCATTTGGAAAAAGGTTTGGGCGACTCTAAAATATCCTAGTGAATGAAAGAGTCTTCGATGAGAGGTCTCCTCGAAAAGGGTAAGTCTCACCGAAAGGAAATAAGTCCGGGGAGAGTAGAGTGATATCGCCACAAGGTCTTCTCGACTGACAGAGGTCTCCCCGACATAAAAATGAGCTCACCAAAGGATTATGAGCCTTGTCGTGAGGTCCTACCAAAGAATGAAGGATCTCAGTGTAGGGCTATGACTTCGGTAGGAGTCTGGCTGAGGAGGTGGAGTCACAGCGAAAGGAGGTGACAACAATATCGACAAGATGTCTCACCGACAAGCGGTGGTCTTGCCAAAGTGGAAGTGAGTTTGCCAAAAGGAAACATCTTTGCCAAAAAGTCTGGCCGACTACTAATGGTCACGCTGAAAGTTTTGCTTTTGGCATAGGGTTGTGCCCTAGGGAAGAAGTCCTGACGCGGGAGGTCTTGCTGAGAGGAATTGATATCAGCGTAATGTCTCACCGACAGGTTGGTGTCTCACCAAAAGATGAAGGAGCTCGGGGAGAACAGGGCTACTCATCGTAAGGTCTGGCCAAGTGAGGGATGTCCTGCCGACAAGGGGCGCCCTCGGTATAATATTTAGAGTTTTGGGAGAAGTCTCCCAGACCCGATGAGTCTCACCGACCGTTGAATACAGGAGGATGGGCCCTCGCCAAAATAGGAGGAGTTCGCTATGAAGTCCCGGTGACAAATGAGTGGTCTCGGCAAAAAGAGATGTCAACAAGGAGACAAGAAGACCTCGCTATAACGTCCTAGCGACCAAGCGGGGTCTCCCCAAAATGAAGTAAGCTCGGCAAGAGAGGAGAGCTCGACATGATGTCTCGGCGAACAGAGGTGGTCTCATCGAGAGATAAAGGTTTCACAGGAATGTCTCCTATTGACAGGCAGAGGTCTCCCCGACCATGAAATGGGCTCGCCGATAGTATATTGCCTTTGGCATGAGCTCTCACCGACACATGGATGTCCTACTGACAGAGGAGCATAACGATATAACTCACAAAGAGCGATATGACTTCCTGCCAACTGAAGGAGCTCTTGCCGAATGCGAATGACTAAGCGATAGAAAGGGGTGTCGATATGACTTTTCTGCTCGACATAAGGTCTCACTGACAGATGCATGCTATGCCGATAATAGCTAAGGAGTCTAAATCACATCAGGGAGACATGATAGGTGTCTCACCAACATGTAATTCAGTCAAATCAACCCTTGACCGTCTGGCGATCTCGTGTGGTGTATGATCAACCAATTAGAGGGAGCTAAAGGTGAGTCATAGCAGTCTTCCAGGGAGAAGAAGATTAATAGAATGAAAAGCAGTGTGTATTTGTTATGAGCATAGGATAATTCAAAGCAGCTCGCCAGGGAGGTTAAAAGATCGACACGAGGACCAAAAGTGAATGCGGTAGCTACAAAAGATATGAGGGCTTCTCCTGGGAACGACTCTTCACCGACATGGACAACAGGGACACACTTGAATGCAACATTAATTTCAGGTAAAATATCTAGGGGGAAATTTTTCTGAGGACAAATATTTTGTAAGCCCTAAAGGGCCGGCACATTTTTGTATATATGGCATTTTTTTCCTTTTTTGTAGTTAGTTCAGACTTGGTACCTTTTTTCTATTTTTTGTAACTTGTAGAGTTCTTTGCAGAAGAGAGGCTATGTTTTGTAGCTCATGACAGACATGTATATCAGTGTTCACCATTGAAATCGATGACTATAAGAGCTTTACCTTTTCAGTCCCTCTACTAAAATTGTGTGCATTCGTATATTTGATGAAACTACTTGTGAAACTATATGATTCCTTGTGGTTATGTCTTATCTCAGCACCTTTTTGTAGAGTAATATATGTTTTTGCAGGTTGTGAGATGTGTTGTAATGCAATATTCTCTAGTTGTGAAGTTATTCCTTCCTTCTAAGAGTGTAACCATATGAACCTGTTCATGAAATGTTTATTCAGAAAACATATGTGATTGATTTGTGTACAGATGAGCTTCTGTCATTGACTGAAATTGTGTGTGTAAACTGTGTTATGTGTTTCCTTAGTAAATTCAGTGCATCACCATAGAGATAGTGTTTTTATTAGTTTTAGTGTTTTCTCCTTCTCCCCTTTCCCTTTATAGAATCAATAGTTTAGGTGACACCAAAGGAATTCAACCTTCTCCGGAGGTTCATTTCAGCTTCAGGTGACCCAAAACCTTGAAATGATCCCATGTTTCTCCAGAAAGCTCAGTTTTCATAACTTTGCATAGGGTGCATTTATGGGAGATAACAGTTTTTGACACGCCTGATGGGACCAGTTCTACATTATATTGTTGGTTTAGTATGCAACCAATGAGTCCCAGACTTTACAGAAGTCATTTGTGCATACTTGACGACTCCGTAGAGAGAAAGAACTTCAAAATCAACACCTTCTACAGTTTATGAGAAGAGTTCAGACAAGGAGCAGCTTAGTTCCTTTTGAGTATTTGCAGCTGTCACCACCAAGAAGACAAGGCAGAGCAACCAAAAGGCCAGGAACAACATTTTCTTATGCTAGAAGAGCCAAGTCTACTCCTTCATCTGTGAGATTCCAGACTACTGTCCCAACTTTTGTTTCACTAGGAGTGCAGGCAAATCCATCTCTAATGGTTGCTCCCAGAAATTAGCCTTTTATGCCATTTAATGGAGGTAGTCCATTAAATTTGACACAACATAATGACATTCCAATGGCAGCTTTGAAAAGCTTGCCAATTTTTACTAGAGAAGACTAGACTATCCCGATTGAGCATATACGAGATGTGGCTTCCTTATGTGATGTGCATTACATTACACAAGAAGATGTAGCTGTAAGATTACTTGCAGCATCATTCAAAGGAAGGGCATTACAGTGGTTTAGGGTCTTGGAGTAGGTTTAGTTCCCACCTAGGATGAGTTGGGTGACAAGCTGCACAGGCAGTTTCAGGACAGGTCTGACAATTTATCCTTGTTGGAACAATTGACTACACTTAAGAGGGCTCCTCAGGAGAAAATGAATGATTTTAATTTCATATTTCAAAGAACCTAGGATAGAATCCCTGCAATGGTGAGACCACCTCCAGAATATGCATTTTTGTACTTCTTGAAGGCTCTTAATGACATAGTTGCTATGATACAATCAATGGGGGGTGTTTCTCTACCAGACGCATTTGAAATAGCAATTAGAGCTGAAAACAACCTAATACAAGCTGGTAAACTTGCTCCTAGGCCACCAATGCCTATATTTCCAGATATTCATGCAAATATCCCTTTGCAGATACCACCTTTTGCACCTTTGCCACCTGTTCCAGCTACTGTAACACAAGAAAATGTTGTTCCAAGTTCTTCAAATGAGTTGCAGGAAATCAAAAGTCTATTGCAAACTTTTGGTAATAAGCTTGTGAGCTTGGAGAAGCAGCAATCATATAGCAGACATTATCAGCAGTAGAATCAGGCCTCAAGTTAGCCTTTTCAAGGTCAACAACAGCAATTCTAGGTGAATAGATAGTAGTATCAAGGTAATTACCAAGGCCCAAGACAAAATATTGCTACAAGACCTTTTCAAGCCTATAATCCAGTTCCAATTAGTGCTATCAAAGAGCTTGTTCCTGTTCAAAACAATTTGGTTGCGGATTATGAATGGTGTTATCCGTGTAATCAGCTAGATAATCAAGCTACGTACTCTAATGGTGTGATCAACCAAGCTCTTATGGTGAAAAATGTTGTGGGTGCGCAAGATTTTCCTAAAGAAGGGTCTTCACAACTGCAGGATCAACTTGCAAATGATTTAACTCTCCTGAATTGGCAGAGAGAAGAATTTTGTGGAGTGAACCAGGATGGAATATCTATTGTTGTTAATACTAGAGCCAAGTCGAGGGCTTTTGAGATAGAACAAGCAACAAATAAAGGTAAGGGATTTGTTGGTTCATCAAATTAGAAAGTACCACCCATTTTACAGCGAGGTCATGACACTAGTAAGGAGCAGCCCTTACATGCTTCATCCGCAAGTCAAGTGCAACTTGACCATGCTGTTGTAAAGACATAGCCAAAGGTAAATATATCTGCACCTTTCAACATTGTTGAAAGTATGAAAAAAATGAATGTTTCAATTTCAATGTGGGATTCTTTAGCAATCCCTGGTCAAAAGAATTTGCTACAATCAACCTTATCAAATTTAGTTAGTTCAAATTTTCCAAATGAAGTTTCTGTAGGCCAAACAAAGTCAGTTTTAACCAATGCATTTTTGGATACTATCGCACAACAAATTAATGGTGTCAAGCCCCCTCCTTTCTATGTTTCCTTAATAGTGGGGAATAAATTGGTGCACAATTGCATGGTTGACAACGGGGCTAGCAGTTCGGTAATGCCAAAAAATATTGCAGCCCAGCTAGGTTTACAATACTAGCCATTAGAAAAGGGAGTACTTCAATTGGATGGGACAACAGTAAACACTATAGGTATTATTAAAAATTTGAATCTTACGCTACATGCCTATCCTAATTTTTCAATCCCGCAAAATGTGTTTGTCATAGATTTGCCTCCATTTTTTGCTTTATGCCTGTTTAGAGACTTCATAGCTAAAATTGGAGGGTATTTATCTTTAGATTGGTCCCATATGCCTTTTAGGACTAGGTATGGTACTAAGGTAACTATAATCTCTGAGTCCCTTGCCAAGGATCACATTGAGCCTTATGTTCCATCTGCTGTTAATGTTATTTTTGTTGTCTTAGAGGATACTGAACTTGCTTCAGCACAAGAGTTACAAGCAGTGATTGTACCCGAGGTACTCCTGAATGAATGGGCAGCTGAGAACATGATTGATAATCCAAATGAGCTTATTCGAGATGTTGGCCTGGGCAATTATGTATTGCATGAAGCTGGGACATGAATGCCAAATCTTGAAAGAAGTGCAGAGTCAGTTTGAGCAGCAGAATGAATTATGGAAGATGTATTTTGATGGTTCTAGAAGCAAAAATGGCACTGGAGGAGGTGCAATGCTTATATCTCCACAGGGTGATAGGTATTATTCTGCATTCCATTTTGCTTTTGCGTGCTTCAATAACACCGCTAAGTATGAGGGCCTTGTTCAAGGTCTTGAGTGGGCAAGGAAGAGAGGAATAACCCGCTTGAAATTTTATGGGGACAATGAGTTAATTATCAATCAAAAAAGAGGCCTCAATGTTGCTAAAAATGACACACTAAAGTCTTATAGAAACAGAGTGTGGAATATGATTGAGGAACTTGATGCCTTTAACTTAGTATCTATTCCGAGGAACCAAAACAAGCATGTTGATAGGCTTGCAGCCATTGGAGCACAGTTTGATATTCTAGATGACATTAGAAAAGAGAAAGTACAATAGTATGTGAAAGTTGTATTCAGGCCATCAATTCCTGATAACAACATTCACTGGTAGGTTTTTGACAGCGATGAACAAATTCTTTCTTTTTTGCTCGAAGAAGATCAGTTCTCCATGGTGAATCAAGCAAAACTTAAGCAATAGTATGATGATCAAGTCATATAGCTGAGGACAAATAAGTTACCCAAGGGTCTTGTTACCTTAGATTCAATTTTTAGTACTGACGATCAACTTAAAAAGGGTAAAGTTGGCTTGCAAATTAAAGAACATTATGAAGAACTAGAGATTTTTAAAGGTAAAATCCTTAAGATAGGAAAATTTTGTTCACATAAAGATAGACAATTTTTTGTTGCCTTATGCCAAGAATTTTATGATGTATTTGCTTGGTAATACTCGGATTTTAAAGGGTTTGATCCCCATATTGCTCAGCACACAATTGAGTTAGAACCTAATGCTAAGCCAGTAAGGCAAAAACAAAGGCCCTTGAATCCTAAGCTTGAGCCCTTAATGATTAAAGAGTTGACCAAACTAGTTGAGGGGGGTATCATCTTTCCTATTAAACACACTTCATGGGTTTCTAACCTTGTGCCGGTTAGAAAGAAAAATGGTGAAATAAGACTTTGTGTAGACTTTAGAGACCTTGATAGAGCATCTCTGAAAAATCATTATCACTTGCCATCTATGGAACAAATTCTTCAAGCTGTTGCTGGATCAGAAAGGTTTTCTCTTCTAGATGGATATTCTGGTTATAATCAGGTGTTGGTTAAAGAGGAGGATCAGTTCAAAACTGCTTTTACAACTAAGTGGGGCACCATGGCCTACAAGAGAATGCCTTTTGGTTTATCAAATGTTGGTGCCACCTTTCAGTGCGCCATGGATATGGCATTTCAGAATTTAATTTAGAAATGTCTGCTAGTTTATCTAGATGACATAATTGTCTATTCAAAAAATGCAAATGAACATTTGTCCCACCTCAAGCAAGTTTTTTAAAAATGTAGAGAGTCTGGAATATCTCTCAATCCAATGAAGAGTATTTTTGCAGTACATGAAGGTAAGTTGTTAGGTCACATAGTGTCAAAAGATGGAATTACTATTGACCCTGAAAGAGTCAAACCATACTTGAGTTGCCATTACCCAATCACAAGAAGGGTCTACAGAGCTTTTTGGGCCAAATCAACTTTCTGAGAAGGTTCATCCCTGATGTCGCAAACCTGTTACAGCCTTTGACCGCCATGCTTAAAAAGAATGCAGTTTTCAGTTGGACTGGAGAAGAAAAATGCAGTTTTGAAGAAATCAAGGAAGCTTTAGCATCACCTCCAACATAGGTAAATCCAAATTTTTCTAAAGACTTCTTCTTATATGCTTTTGGTAGTGTTGGTTCAATCTCGGCTATGCTGGTACAAAAAATAGTGATAATTTAGAGCAGCCAATAGCTTTCTTTAGTCAAGCACTTCTTGATTATGAAGAGAGATATACATTTGTTGAAAAGCATGTTCTTGCTGTGATCAGAAGCCTAAAGAAGTTTAAGCCTCTAGTTTCAAACAACAAAATTCATATTCTAGTTGCACACTCAAGTGTGAAGGAATTTTTTTTGAGTAAAGATCTGAGTGAAAAAAGGGCAGGGTGGATCACTAAGGTTATGGAATATGATGTGGATATCAAGATTACCAAACTAGTTAGAGGTAAAGGTCTCTATGAACAACTTGCTACAGGGTCAATCAGTGAAAATGAATTAGAAAAGGATGTTTTTTTTGCTAATACAAATGAGTCTCAGGATGCTCAAGATGATGTGACTGTGATAACAATTAATTGGGTTCAAGACATGACCCATTTTTTACAAACTGGTGAGTGTCCATCAGGTTTGAACAGAGCTAAAAGAAGATACTTCAGATTGTAGTCCATACCATATGTGTTGGTGAACAATGTTCTTTTCAAAAAAGATCTGAATGGTGTTCTATTAAGATGTATTCACAATGATCATATTGAGAAGGTACTTCATGAGTTTCATGATGGAGTTTCGGGGGGTCACTTTGCCCCGAGGACTACTACATGGAAGATAATGAGAGCTGGTTACTATTGGTCCAGCTTATTTAAAGATACATATGCATGGTCAAAGAAATGTGTGAAGTGTGCTCTTTTTGCAGGAAAAGAAAAGTTGCCTGTTATGCCTCTACATCCAATTCAGGTACAACAACCCTTCATGAGATGGGGCATTGATTTCATTGGGCCAATAAATCCACCATCTAGTACTGGTCACAAGTGGGTGCTCACTGCTACACACTACTTCACACGGTGGATAGAAGCAATAGCTTTAAAAGAAGCAAAGGAGTCTTCAGTTTTGAGTTTTTACGAGGATATAGTAACCAGATTTGGAGTTCCTGACTCTATCATATATGATAACGCTCTTGCATTTGTGGGATTAAGATTAACTAATTGGGCTGTTAAACATGGCATTCATTTGAATACATCTTCAAATTATTACCCTCAGGGCAATGGTTTAGCTGAAAGCACAAATAAGAATATCATCAGGATTATTAAAAGAACAATGGAGGATAATCAGAGGACCTGGCACATTAATTTGAAGTATGCACTTTGGGCAGACAGAGTGACTCCTAAGAGTTCTATTGGTAATTCACCTTACATATTAGTTTATGGTAAAGAGGCTAGATTACCTCTATTTGTGGAGCTTCCAGCTCTAGACATTGTTCACCAATTGGAGATGTTTGAGGGACAGGACTCAATGTCCGTGAGATATGTAGAGCTCATGGAACTCGAAGAAGCAAGATACAAAGCAATGAAAGCTTTGGAGTATCATTAGCTCCAAACAAATAGAACATTCGACAAGAAAGCTACAGCCAAAAATTTTAAAGAGGGTGATATTGTTCTCAAATGGGATGTTCTGAAGAGCAGACCCGACCAACACACCAAGTTTGACAACATGTGGATAGGTCCATTTATTATTAAACACTACAAAGAACACAATGCTTATCAACTAGCCACAACCGAAGGTGAAGTACTTCCTATCCCTGTCAATGGGATACACCTCAAGCCTTGTTTTGAGGTCTAAGAGTTCTTCCCTTGTACATATTAGATTAGGTTTATGTTTCCAATAAGTGCTTCTGCACTTTAGTATGATTGTTATTTCTTTCCCTAAGTGTTGTTCCAACACAATGAATAGCTTATTTTCAGTTTCTCCTTTTTTTTTCTTTCTTGGCAACTTGCTATGTTCTATGAGTCTCAAGCGAGTTGTAGCCATGTACAAAGTTGCCCTGGATCTGTTTTTGAGGTTTTCCTAATGACTTCGTGCCCAATTGATAGACCTAGGCTACTAGTTCCTGTGTTTAGCAGGCAAACATCTAGCAAAGGTCACCATAAATGTTGCCCAATTTTCACCTACGGGCTCAATCAGGCAGGGTGAATTATGTTTCAGATGTTCATAAGGGGCCAAATGGACTTTTGCATCGAGGGTTAGGTTATGCATTTGGTGCCATTTCACAAAGATCTCATTTGAAAGGGATCACTCAGTCAGTTTGGCATAATGCATTTCACTAATATACGTTTGTGTTTCCTGTCGGCAAGACCTCAGGGATGTCACAACAATTGTTATTCACATGCAGGTACCTATCGGCAAGACAATATCATTGTTCCGGTGGCTAAGAGTTTTCCCCATCGGTATGTAAGTTTTCTTCGGGGTGAGGTCTTGGCGAGATCTTTATCTCTCACCGACCGGCAACAGACGGATACACATATCGGCATGAGACTTTTCTTTGGTGGAAGTCTCGGTGAATTCTTCGTGTCTCACTGACTAGCGCGGAATGAGCAAACACTTCGGCAAGAGTTGTGTCTTCGGTGTGTGGTCTCGCCGAACACTTTGTGTCTTTCTGACCACCAATAAGGATATGCATCTCAGTGAGAAACTTTTGCAGCGGAGAGATGTCTCGGCGAGTGCATCTGGTCTTGCCGACAAAGCACAAAAGGTTTCCATCGGTGTGAGGTCTTGCAATTTTTTCGACCCATTTTCTCACACCGACATATTACTTCATCGGTGAGAGATGATATTGTCACAGTGAAAAAGGGTGAACTTATGGAGATTTCTTGGTGAGACATAGGGTGTCTATGGGACATCTCCCCGAAAAGAGAATGTTACGGCGACACATGTGAAATGAAAGAATACATATCAGTGAGACACAGTGCAATCTGTGAGGCATCTTCCCGACATCATGGGGTCTCGCCGAAGGTTTCTTCCCTCGGTATGAGGTTTCACTGATCCATCGAGGTCTCAGTGAACGGAGGTGTCATCGGAAGGATCTCACCGAGAGAAGGATGGCTTCGGCAAAAGTCTCACCGACAGGGTGAACTCTTGCCGAAATAAACAACATCGACAAAGAAAGTTTTCATTGCCATGAGGTCTCGACGATTAGGGGAGGTCTCACCGACATATTGCTTCATCGGTGAGAGAATGAATGCATTTGGAAAAAGGTTTGGCCGACTCTGAAATATCCCAATGAATGAAAGAGTCTTCAATGAGAGGTCTCCCTAAAAAGAGTAAGTCTCACTGAAAGGAAATAAGTCTGGGGAGAGTAGAGTGATATCGCCACAAGGTCTTCCCGACTGACGGAGGTCCCCCAACATAAAAATGAGCTCGCCAAAGGATTCTGAGCCTCGCCATGAGGTCCTACCAAAGAATGAAGGGTCTTGGTGTAGGGTTATGACTTCGGTAGGAGTCTGGCTGAGGAGGTGGAGTCACAGCGAAAGGAGGTGACAACAGTATTGACAAGATGTCTCACCGACAAGCGGTGGTCTTGCCAAAGTGGAAGTGAGTTTGCCAAAAGAAAACATCTTCACCAAAAGGTCTGGCTGACTACTGATGGTCACGCTGAAATTTTTGCTTTCGGCATAGGGTTGTGCCCTCAGGAAGAAGTCCTACCGATGCGAGAGGTCTTGCCGAGAGGAATTGATATCGGCGTAATGTCTCGCCGACGGCTTGGTGTCTCACCAAAAGATGAAGGAGCTCGGGGAGAACGGGGCTGCTCGACGTAAGGTCTAGCCGAGTGAGGGATGTCCTGCCGACAAGGGGTGCCCTCGGTATAATATTTAGAGTTCGTGGAGAAGTCTCCCCAACCCGATGAGTCTCACTGACCATTGAATACAAGAGGATGGGCCCTCATCGAAATAGGAGTTCGCTATGAAGTCCCGGTGACAAATGAGTGGTCTCGACGAAAAGAGATGTCAACAGGGAGACAAGAAGGACCTCACTGTAACGTCCTGGAAACCAAGCGGGGTCTCCCCGAAATGAAGTAAGCTTGGCGAGAGAGGGGAGCTCGACATGATGTCTCGGCGAACGGAGGTGGTCTCGTCGAGAGATAAAGGTTTCGTCGAAATGTCTCCTACCGACAAGCAGAGGTCTCCCTGACCATGAAATGGGCTCGCTAATAGTATATTGCCTTAGGCATGAGCTCTCACCGACACATGATTTCCAACCGACAGAGGAGCACAGCGATATAACTCACAAAGAGCGGTATGACTTCCTGCTGAATGAAGGAGCTCTTGCCGAATGCGGATGACTAAGCGATAGAAAGGGGTGTCGATATGACTTTTCTGCTCGACATAAGGTCTCACCGATAGATGCATGCTATGTCGATAACAGTTGAGGAGTCTAAATCGCATCGGGGAGACACGATAGGTGTCTCATCGACATGCGATTCAGTCTAAGCAACCCTTGATCGTCTAGCGATCTCATGTGGCGTATGATCAACCAATTAGAGGGAGCTAAAGATGAGTCGTGGTAGTCTACCAGGGAGAAGAAGATTAATAGAATGAAAAGAAGCATGTATCTATTATGAGCTTAGGAGCATTCAAATCAGCTCGCCAGGGAGGTTCGAAGATCGACACGATGACCAGAAGTGAATGCGGTAGCTACAAAAGATTTGAGGGCTTCTCCTAGGAATGACTCTTCACTGACATGGACAACAGGGACACACTTGAATGCATCATTAATTTCAGGTAAAAGATCTAGGGGGAGATTTTATGAGGACAAATATTTTGTAAGCCCTCAAGGGCCGGCACATTCTTGTATATATGGCATTTTTTACCTTTTTTGTAGTTAGTTCAGACTTGGTACCTTTTTTCTATTTTGTGTAACTTGTAGAGTTCTTTGCAGAAGAGAGGCTATGTTTTGTAGCTCATGACAGACATGTATATCAGTGTTCACCATTGAAATCGATGAGTATAAGATCTTTACCTTTTCAATCTCTCTACTAAAATTGTGTGCATTCGTATATTTGATGAAACTACTTGTGAAACTATATGATTCCTTGTGGTTATGTCTTATCTCAGCACCTTTCTGTAGAGTAATATGTGTTTTTACAGGTTGTGAGATGTGTTGTAATGCAATATTCTCTAGTTGTGAAGTTATTCCTTCCTTCTAAGAGTGTAACCATATGAACCTTTTCATGAAATTTTTATGCATAAAACATATGTGATTGATTTGTGTATAGATGAGCTTCTGTCATTGACTGAAATTGTGTGTGTAAACTGTGTTATGTGTTTCCTCAGTAAATTTGGTGCATCACCATAGAGATAGTTTTTTTATTAGTTTTAGTGTTTTCTCCTTCTCCCCTTTCCCTTTACAGAATCAATAGTTTAGGTGACACCAAAGGAATTCGGCCTTCTTCGGAGGTTCATTTTAGCTTCAGGTGACCCACAGCCTTGAAATGATCCCATGTTTCTCCAGAAAGCTCAGTTTTCATAACTTTGCATAGGGTGCATTTCTGGGAGATAACATCCATCTTGTGCAGTAATCAGTAGCAGTCAAAATAAATTTGTGTCCTACAGAAGAATTTGGGTTAATGATCCCGATAAATTCCAACGCCCATTGGGCAAATGGTCTTACCTCATAGACAAGCTGCAATGGCATGGCTGAATGGCATTCTTTTGATGTAGAGATTTGACATATGTGATAGGTTCTTGTATGCTGATGGGCATCTTGAAACACACACGACCAGTAATAACCAGATCTAAGGATCTGGTGTGCCAATGAGTCTACAGAACCATGACCTATGTCCTGTTTCCCATGGAATTCAATGATCACGTGTTTAGCCTCTTGCTGATCAAGGCATCATAGGTACACTCCCTCAAAACATTTCCTATATAGTAATCCTCCTTTGAGCATATAATGAGATATCTTTATTCTCAGCGCTCTCCTTTGAGTGGTATTCATTCCCTTTGGACATCGATTGTTGAGGATGAAATAGATGATATCAACATACCACGGGTCATTGGAAAAGGACCGAGTGGTGTATTGCTGGTAAATAATGTTCTCACCAGCATTCGCCATGAATTTAGACAGGCATGTGCCTCTGACCAGTTTCATAGGGTGTATCTCCAAATCGAACTCTTGCAAGATGGCCATCCATTTACCTCTTCTTTCTCCCAACTTGCTCTGTATAAGTAGAGATTTCACAGTAGCATCAAGAACTACAACAATGATTTGGCTTCAGAGAATGTAGTGCCTGAACTTTTTGACAGCTCTAACTAGCACAAAAGCTTGCTTCTAAAGAGGCGGGTATTTGATCTCAACATTCTTAAATGGAGAGCTCATGAAGGCGATTGGCCTCTCCTCTCCCTCTTCTCTTCATTGAGTTAAGACAGCTGCATAGGAATGTTTGGAGGCAAAAGAGTAAATATAGAACGGCCTCAAGTAGTCAGGGCTGGTGAGGACTGGTGCTTCTGAAATGGATCGCTTGACTTGTGAAAATGCGACCTTCACCTCATTACTCCACTCTATCTTGGCATCTTTCTTCATCATTTCATTTAGTGGTTTTACTATCTCTGCAAAGCCCGTAATAAACCTTCTCACAAAGTTGATTTTTCCAAAGAAAGACCTCATTTCCTTCCTGCTTCCTAGCCTGGTGATCTTCAGAATGGACTCAAGTCGGTCTAGATCGATTGATATTCCTCTTTCAGAGATTACGTGTCCCAAAAGCTTCCCTTCAGAAACCCCGAACATACACTTTTTAGGATTCAAGTAGACGCCATACTGGATACATCTTTGAAGCACTCTAGCTAAGTTTGTAGCGTGGTTCAGTCTATCCTTGGAGAACACTGTTAGGTCTTCCATGTAAACAATAATGCATTTACCGATCAAGTCCTTGAATGCTACATCCATGGCGCGCTGAAAAGTCACTCCAACATTTATCAAACCGAATGGCATCCTTCTGTAAGCAAATGTTCCCCACTTGGTAGTGAAGGTTGTCTTCATTCTATCTTCACAGTTAACCATCACCTGACTATATCCAGAGTAACCATCCAGGAATGATATCATCTAAGATCCATTGACAGTTTGCAAGACATCGTCTAGAGAAGGGTGTGGGTAATTGTCTTTTTCTGAGGCTCTGTTTAGATTTCTGAAGTCTACACATAACCTAATCTCCCCATTTTTCTTACGGACTGGAACTAGGTTGGCCACCCACGTTGAATGTCGTATAGGGAAGATTATTCTTGCAGAGAGCAATTTCTAAACTTCTTTAAGGATCAGTGGTTCAATCAGGGCATTGACAGGGCGCTGCTTCTGTCAAAATGGTTTAGCTTCGGGCTTCAGAGGGATAGTTTGATTCATTACAGAAGCATCAAATGTCTTTAGATCTTCATATCCCCAGGCTATCGCTGTAATATCTTTCTTCAGTTCCCTTAGTATATCTTTTTTGATTGCTTCAGGGCAAGCTTTCCCTATGTAAACACTTCTTTCAGGGCCAGAATCAGCTAGGTTAACAATTTCATATTCGCCTCCTTTATCTTCAACTGATATCTTCTCTCGAGCACTCGGGTCTGAATCAAAAATTCTCTCCAAGGCCACCATTCCCTTCGGAATGGTATTGCATTTTAAATTGAGGACCCCTTCTGGGTCCCCATCTTTAGGGTTCCAATCTCCTTGATCCTTGTTGGACTCATCAATTATTTGTCCTTTGAAAACATCTGAGCTTGCTAGAAAAGTAAGAATATGTCGATCATCATCAAATACTTGAAAGTTCCTAACATTATCGGGAACTACAGGGGTGGAAATTAATTCCACTAAGAATCTCTTAAGCTTGGAGCCTTGCATAGGTTCCAGGGTGCTTGCAGCAATAGCTAATGAATCAGCTATCTGATTTTCCTCTCTTGGGATTAAGCTAATCCCAAAAGCATTGAAGTCTTCAATCAAGTTCCATACCCGATTTCTATAAGCTTCCAGCCTTCTATTGTGACATGTGTATTGGTTGCGCACTTGCTTGATAACAATTTCTTAATCTCCTTTGACCATCAAGGCTGTGACTTTCCTCTTATGTGTGAACATCAGCCCCTGAGTTAGAGCTTCATATTCCACTACGTTGTTAGTGCATCCAAACTGAAACCTGTAAGAAGAAAAGAAAGTTTTCCCTTTCGGGCTGGTTAATTCAATTCCAACACCACAGCCTGTTTTAGATTTGGATCCATCAAACAAGAGGGTCCACAGCTGATCATGAGTTGGGGTTGATTCTTTAGAGGTTATCATGGGCAGTTGGATAGAATGAGCCAGAGGTGGGGTGACTTGATCTCTTGCATCAAATATAGGGAACAGGTGTTCAATAGGTTCTTTAGGTACACCTTCCAATTCTTGCACAACTATATCGTATAATCTGTGGCTATCCTTCTGACAGTCACTTGTGCCTTTGGTTAACCCCTTGGGTTTTGGTATACTGGTGAGTGTAGGGATGTCGAACAAATCTTGGGGTTGTTCTTCATCAATATGCTGATTCGGAAATGTGTCTGGGGTAGGTTTAATTTGAGAAGGAACTTCCTTTGAAGGTATCTTATCCCTGGTTAACATTATTACTTCTTTGGATTCAAATGAGAAGTGATCTGCAACGGTCTCAGGGTGACTTAAACTAGCTTCCTTAGCTTGGGAAACATGATTTAAAATGTTAATGCAGGGTTGGCAAGTCAGTTCTAAATGATTTTGGTAATGTACCCTGCACCAATTAGGGAGTAGAAGACTTTGCAGATCGATATCTTCCCCTAAGACTAGTTGATCCTATTGCAGCTTCTTGATCAATTCCTGTTGATTTTCATTAATCATAGAATCAGGGAACTTTTGTATTGGCAGTTCTTTAGGATCAAGAACAGAAAAGGTTAAAATTTCCTCTCTTTTATAAACCCCTATCCCGGTTTCAAAATAAGCTACCTCATTGGGGCAATCATACTCAGTGATGACATGCTTGAGGTGGGGTGCACTTTCAATCCTAATTTGAGTAGGAATCCCTCTCCATGGTAGCCACATATGTGAAAAGTCAAGGGAGAGATATTCCCCTATACCTTTCATCAAATATCTACTCAGCAGCATATCATAAGTCTCAGGAATGTCTACCACTTGAACATCTATATTGGTTTGAATCCTAGGGTCTGACCCTACTTGCACATGTATGTTTCTCAACTCTCCCACTACAATCACCTCTATCTTGTCAAGTTGGATAACCTTCTTGTTTGTTTGGACAGGGTTCAATCCCAATTTTTTGGATATAGAAAATGGCATAACATTTCCAGAAGCCGTTGAATCCAACAGACAATTATGTAGGTTCTTCCCACAAATTCTTAAAATAAATGGTGGAGTACCTACCTTGCTTCTGTACAAGGTTGTGTTCATGTCTGCAGTAAGTGCCACCATGTTCTTTTCTTTTGATTTATCAACCTGCTCCAAAGCTTTCAGCACTATCTCCCATTGGGCAGGGCACCACTTTAGGATGTCGAAATATGACAAAGAGGTTTTCTGTTTCTGCATCTCAGAAACAATATCAAATTTTGTATTATAACTTGCATTACTTTTGAAAACCCCAAGTGAATTACCTCTATTATGGAAGTCAGGTGGGCCTTTTGGGGGAGGAGGGTTGTTATCAGCACTTTGATTCGGAGGCACCATGTGATTAGGTGGTACTGATGTAGTGAACGGACCCTTACTCTGATTTCTTAGGAAATGTCCTCCCTTTGTCTGAAAAGCTTGGGCATCATACGAATCTTCCTCAGGTTCATTCTCACTTTGCATCGGGAATGAAGGTTCTTCCTCAAAGAGGTCATAAGTCATAGTTGTATCTACTGAGCCACCTTCTTTATTTGAATTCCCTTGGAAGGTATGGGCATCTGCCTGTGCCATCTTAACAACTTTCTCCATTTCCAGGAAGTTTACCTCAGAATGGGTTATAGTATCATGGAGCCTGCACCAGTTAGTCATAAAATTGAGGTCAGCTACATTCGCAGTATGTGGCCTCTCCTCATAATTTTGAGAAATTCCACCATTGTTTGGCCCTGTATTCCATTGTCAGCTGTTATTTGGCCTCTGGTTATATCCTCTATTTTGATTTTGATGCTCTTGGTTAGGGGAGTTTTGGCCTTGATAACCCCTTTGGTTGTGATTATAGTTGTTCTGATAATTACCCTAGTTGTTACTGCTCTGATTAGGATAATTACCTTGGTTTTGAGAGGGATTCAGTCTAAGCTGAGCCATGTCATTTGTGACTTGAGACATCATTTTCTTTAAGGCCTCTACCTCATTTGTGAGTTGAACTATCTTTTCACTTTCCACACTCTTAGCAACAAGTGGCTGACCACCATGATTTGGTGTTCCACTTGGATTATGATGACCATGGGGACTTTGAGGAACCTGTGATTGTTGAAAGATTGGGAGTTCCACTAGCAAAGAATGGAATAGGCGGTTGAGTTTGCAATTCAGACATAGGCCCATAATGGGAAGGAGACATCCCTGGGACAGTATTGAATAAAGGGGTTGGGCTATGCATCTGATATCCCATTGAAGGAAAACCTCCTCCCAAACTTCCTTGTTGAGAACTAATTTTTTGTTGCAGCTTGATAGCTAGATGATAAACCTTAGACAGGGAATCAATGTTTGTGGGCTGATAAGTCCTTTGTAGGAACAAGCCAAGCAAAGGGTCTATAACCCTAAAGTATGCTTGAATGGCACTATTTTCAATAACTAGATAGGGATCTTGTAGTCTCCTATACATTCGTTGAAACCTAGTATTGAATAAAGGCAAGGATTCACCTGGCTCCTTCCTGATGGTAGCAAATTGGTGGTACAAAAGGGTTGGATCCACATAAACCCTGAACTGATTAATGAAAGTGTTCTCCAAGTGTGTCCAGGTTAGAATAGAACCTTGTGGAAGATTAAGATACCAGTTGTACGCCATATCCCCTAAGGAATAAGGGAACAACCTACAAACTACATCATGGTGAGCTATCTGAGCTCTGGTACATGCGTCCTTAAAAGCTTTTATGTTCTCTTCAGCACTCCTTGATTCGCCATGAATGTATTTGGGACAAAATTTCTCAGGGTTTTTAGGCATATCATGAAAACCTCTGGGAATGGTCCCCAATGGAGAGGGATTATTCTGAAAGAACGCCATTGGTGGTGGTGGTGGTTGAGCCAGCTATTGGATGGATTGAACTAGTTGTAATGACAATTGAGATGGGTTGGGAGGTGGATTGATAGGTATCCACTAAGGTATTGGTGAAAATACTAGTGGAGTGAGCGAAGCTGACAAAGGTGGTATGATGGTTACCCTAGTTTTGTGACTCTTGCATCTTATTGGGGTCTTGAGTGCTATCAAAGGTGGTGGATTTTAAGCTGATCGAAGAACTCTACGGGACCTTTCTGGTGAGAAAAAACTAGTATTATCTAGCTTTCCCTTCTAGGCCCTCCTTCTAGCGCCAGTTTCCTGTTGATAGTCCAAATTGCACAGCAACAGTTAAACAGAATATTACTATCCTGCTCTCCTGAAAGAGAAAGATGATCACATGGATATCTTAGCTCCCAAGGTCTTTGTAATCAGTTCTCGACTGTGCTGACTTTACTCAATGGTTGATGTGAACAGTAATGTTCAAGGGGCCTGTTGGTATTGAGCTTCTAGATTGTTCTAAGATCAAGAATAAATTCAAACCTTTTCTAACTGGGGTTTTAAAGAAACAGAAAAAGATAGATCAAAGCTTGGAACTGAAAAGAATAATAATTCATCCAATTTAATCAGACTTGTTTCCTTTCAAGGAATTGCTAACTGAAACTGGAGAACAAAATCAACTTGTGACTAACACACAGCTTCATTCATCCACAGTGCTAATTTTAACAACAGATTGTAAGTCACTATTTAAACAAAGCATAAAACAAAACTCCTTTCCTTGAAAGCTTTTCAAATCAAATGATCAAGTCAAGACAAACACCATTCTGGAACACAACATGAAATAGATTTTAATCTGGTTGCTTTTACTGTTAGTGAAACAGATAAGCAGCATTTACAAATCTGGCACAATCACCAGTGTACAGAGAATCCATGACTCCAAATTGTTTCCATCTATACTAAGAAAACTAGAAGTATACATGACTGTCTATGCTAAATCTAACTCCTAACTAAGAAGACAAAAGGAGCTCCCATTACCAAGAATCAGGATGCAGCTCTATCTCCTCTATCCTTCAAAAAATTCTTACTTTTTGAAAATCTATCTCTAGACCTGTCTACTCTATTATACCCTCTAATTGTCTCTATTCCTTCTAACCCTTTCAAAGAGGCAAGAATACCATATATACAGAGGATACCAAAAAGAATGTGCTGGCCCCTGTTTTAAGGGTTTACAAAATATATGGTGGTTGCAGGAGGGTCGGCCCTCAAATCTTTTTGAATAGAGTTAATGCAGTGTTGAACGACATCCCCACTGTCCATGTTGGTGAAAGATTGTTCAGGGGATGATCTATAGATCTTTTGTAACTACAACATTTATTTTTGGCCTTCGTGTCCATCCTCGAACTCCCTTGTAGAGCTACCTTGAATGCTCCAAAGCATTGTCATTAATGTGGATCCATCTCTGCCAGTGGACACCACAGCTGTCCCTGAGACTCGCGGCTTCCTCCTTCTTCCTCCTCTAGACCTCTCTGCACGTTGACCTTTCTTTAGAGACAGCATCAAACTCTATTCAGATTCAAAATCCATCATTCCCAGGCTGAACCATCAGCTCATCCACAAAGTAATTTTATGTCGTTCACATTCTGTTGATCTCCTTCACAGGGAGGTAGTCAATCAGTCAAACTGTCACCGGTCCGCCCTCTTAGCTCCTTCTAATTGGTGGAACAAACTCTACGTAAGACTCCCGGGTAGTCAAAAGTGGTTCAAACAAAATTGCACGTCGGTGAGACACTCATCGTGTCTCCCCGATGCGATTATGCCTCTCTCAACAGTTATCGGTGTAACATATGTCAGTCGGCAAGAGATTACAGTGAGCCGCACAAGCCATATTGATATCCACAGCAGTCGCTGAGACAATCACCATCAGCCAGAAGTCATGGCGAGCCCTTAGAACTTATATCGCAGTGCCTCCTTCCATCGGTGAGACACTCGCATTTAGCGAGACATTATAGCGATAGGAAAATGTTCAGTCAGGAGTCTCTTTGAGCTCACTTTATTTTGGCAAGACCCTATCGGGTTGGTGAGACGTTATGCTGAGATCATCCCACTCTCGCCAAGCTCAAACCTTTCTTTCGGTGGGATTCCCTTCAGTCGGAAAGATGTTATGCAAAAGGCTTTATCTTTCGGCGACCTCATTTCATTTCGGGGAGACACCACACTATCGGCCAAACCTCATGGCGAAACCTTCATTTTTCGGTAGGACATCCCAGGGTCAGCCAGACATCTTAGCAATGAAACCTCCCTTCACTGATGTCGTTTCATTTTGGCAAGAGTTTACCCTGTCGGTGAGACTTTTGTCGAAGCCATCTTTCTCTCAGCGAGATCCTTTTGATGACACCTCTGTTTCGCTGAGACTCCGATGGATCGGCGAGACCTTGCCTCTTCGTATCTTATGTCAGCGAGGCTTTCTCCTTTCACCGAGACATTACACTGAAGTCTCCCCCTTTCACCGAGGGCTCATTTTACTTTGGGGAGACCTTTCATAGTCGGTAGGACATCCCACCAAAAGCACAACCCTCCCCCGAAGGCATCCCTTTCGGCGAGATATCACTCGGTCACCGAGACTTCTTAGCGAGCCCAAACTGCTACGCTGATGCTGCCTTTGTCACCGAGACCTTGCCTCTTTGGCTAGACATCATGTCGAAGGCCTTATCTTTCAGCAATTAAAACTGTCTGGCCAACCGGGGCATTTCAAAATGAACAGAACCACTGCTAATTGGCAAAACATCTGGAAGGTCTTGTCGACTCATGCCTTAAAAGAATTTTATCCTGAGCTCCCTGACAAATATCATCCTATGCATGATTTAATCCTGCAAAACAAAGTCTCCATTAGTCCTCAGAAGCATATAAGATACATTATCATAAAATACACTATTGCTTATGATTATTTCATTCAATTTTTAGCAAGAAGAAGACCAACTCAAGGTGAGACAGAACCAAAAAACTGATAAAACAAAATACATACCCAAGAGGAAAACGAAGGAAATTCCCAAGACCAAATCAAATAAACAAAAGCAAAAAATCCAAAAAAAGAAGGGGGGACCATTTTGTTCCATAATAAAATGGGGTGGTTATGCAAGGCATAACAACTCCCTAACTTTTCTAGGGTTTTTCACCTAAAAGGAAAGAGTAGGGCCAAAAATGCTAAAGGGTTCATTCAAATTATGTTATGTATGATGTGATTAAGACTAAATTAGATGATCTAAGTGCAACTAAGCTATGAAATTGATTGATTATGAATGCAAAACCTAAGATACAAGTGATGTTTGAAAACACATTGTGATTTGCATAAAACACCTCGAAATGAATGTAAAATTGAACAAAAATGAACCAAACTGAAAGTGTGCACTTGAAATCTTGATGAAGGCTGGAAATTGGTTCTGAAATGCTGTCAATGTTGATTTTCAAAAGTGGAATCCAAAGCTTTCAATCTGCACTTTGACTTCCTATAGGTGTTTGCTTCCAAAACTTTGATTTACAGGTCTGAAAATGAGTTTTTGTTGATATTTTGACTTGTTGAATGAGGAGAATACTTTAACAACCTCGCAATTTGATCTTCAATGATTTCTAAGCTTCCAAGAGACATAAATCTATAGACACACAAGACGAGAGATAAATGTTGAATGTTAGGGCATGGGGGTTTGCCTTAGTCAAACCCAGGCTTTTAGGTAATTAAACCAAAATGGAGGAAGAATGGAATGAAACATGTAATAATGGAATTGATTACCTTTCCATGATGTTTGATCTTGAAATTATTCAACAAAACATGAAGGATCTACCCTTGAATGTCTGAAAATTGATCTTGAATGGCTTGTAATGTTAAAACCCTAGCTTGCTTGAGAAGATGAATGGTGAATGAGTTGTAAAATGAGTTGAGAGATGTAAATTAGTGCTTAGAAGGTTGTATTTATAGGTATTTCACCTATTTTACCCATTAATACCTCATCACAGGCCAACATGAATAAATAATAAACTTAAATTTCACTTTTTTCCCGCTCAAAGGTCAAAAATGAGCCAAATGGGACTCATTCGCCACCCATGGTGAATGGGTCCCATAGGGGCCATTTGGATAGCTAAGATGTCAGGAGATAAGGAAATAAGGTTTAAAATGCAACTTTGTTGAGTATTTGATCAATTTAAGCCTTAGGATGCACAATATGGGTTAATAGGGGCCTATTAGTGGTGATATAAATGTCAAATAGGGCTTGGGACATAGAATTCAATGTGAAAGTGTGATTTAATACACTTTACAACATTAGAATGAGGTCCACATAGTCTAGGAAGGCACAAAAACCAATGTGAGTGTGGGGGACACATTACAACACTAGTTTAACATTAAGTTTAAGTTATAAGCCTTCTAGATTGATGTAATAATTTTATTAAACACATTTTATAATGTTGAATTAGGGAGAAATAGGTTCATTAAGTCTAGAAAAGCATGAAAGTATCTTACAACACTTTACAACACCTTTACAAGACATCGTTAAAAAAATGTTATCTGATTTGCAAGGGTCCAAGACCTAGTGTGGATGCATAAAATGCCTCACAACGCCTGAATAAAGGCCTCATTAAGTCCAATTATCATGAATTATTCCCATGTGAAGCAAAGGGTACTTTTTTCTATGGCACACTACCAAAAATAGAAAGTCCCAAAAATATTATAATGTTACCAAAAACACCTTCAATGTGGTTGCTTTCAACATGTCCTTGCTTGTGTAGAGTAACACTACTTTCAACTGTTCCTCACCTGATTCTACATCCAAGAGGCTAAATTTATAAACTTGTGAAGGCATCTAATGCACCAAATATGGTGCCCAAATATGACCCTTTATTCCAAATCCCCAACCTTTGGATAACCACCTCAGAATGTGAAGTGACACCAGTTTTGGCTCCAATACTTTCCCTCCAACTTGGGAACCCAACCGTGAGAGATAAACATTACATTAAATGTAATAAATGATGGAAAACCAAGTGACACATGTTTTCTCTATCCAAGCACCCACTTGGAGAATCCCAATGGTTAATTATTTATCATTTTCTTTCTTTTATTATCCCATTCTAGGAATCCACATGTGGCAAAAAAATATTAAATATTTATGTCCACACACCAACTTTACCGCTACTAGTGGACACATCAACCCTTATGAGTATATTAAAAACAATGGTGAAAATTATATAACATACCCAACGTTTATCCAACAATTTTCACCTATGTTTTAACTCAAAAAGTAAATAACACATGTTCACAAAAATATGGAAATATTTTTTTTCCTTTCCAATAACACAATTTCACATTACATAAATATTTTCCACATATCATTGCATAAATGAAATAATACTACATAATCCCAAGTACATGAAACTCATCTTTTCCAATACATATTACAATTGATCCATGATCATGTTCATATACAAATTCATAACTTACAAGAGTTCAAGGTCAAGGTGTCCACCTATGGATCACACTTTTTCTGTTTCACAAGACTTAGCAACTGATTGCAAGAGGGAGAGCATAACCCGAGCTCTTTTCCTCTGGAACCATGGACTTAAGCGGTCCCCCACACATCTTCCTACTTGGTAAGATGGCCCTACCCTTCAACAAAGATTTTGGTATGAAAACAACAATAATACGCATCTAAGTATCTAGTGTTGTGTCCTACATATCTAGTACAACCATACAATGGATACCCTCCAACTATGCACGACTCTACTAACTAATATGCAATCCTGGATCACAGTGAACAGACCAAGTGTAAGCAACAACTTTTACACCTACTCTGGCTAGAGATTTCATATATATAATAAATCAACTTTCTATGAAGCAATGTTGAATGTTCACCCCCTTACTCAACTTGGGAACTCTACTGACCTACAGTTAACTCTTCTCTTGATTTTAACAATAATAAACAAGTTTTCATTAAAAAGTGTTGACACACTAATATTGATTAATAGACCAAATAGGTTTAACACAATCTCTTGAATACATGATTATATACTTGTAACACTCTGGATCTAGATACTACCTCTTATTCAAGTTCTTTCATTTTAATCATGGAAGTAAATAATCTCTTACTTAATACACGATTAGTTAATATTGATGACCCTATGTCACCAACTAGACACAACTGGTCTCAATCTAAAGTACTATCAATATGTCAATATGTATACTACTTCATAATTCAACTTGATTTGAAGATTACTTCTTTGTATTCATTTTTAGACTCTTTGTGGTCATATCTATTACGGCTCCATCCTTGTAGGATGTCATAACCAATCAGGTTATCCTTGACATTAAATAACATATAAAGTCTTGTGTTTATAGTAATATCACATAATATGTCAACATAACAAGTTATTAACTTCTGATAATTAAACTAAGGACCTTTCAACTAATCTCCAATTTCCTCATGGTTCTTTCCAAGTTATCCCTTGCATCATTTATATAAGGTACCTATGTTTGTAAGTACATAGACATTCACATATTAATATGTATGATAAGTTTATATCTAACCTTGAGAACATGTTCTGCTTAAGAAGAGACAGTGTTTCCGCACCTTAAAATCTCCTTGCATTATGGCTTTGGGTTACCAAAACGTAAAATTCTCTTCTCTCAAATTAGAATATTGTGAATAGATAATGATAATAAAGACTCTTGCTCAAAGTATAAGATAATATCATTCAAAATATAATAAGGTCATACTCACTCTTATATGTATTCTAAATCTCTTGTTGCAAAATGATATAAACTCATATTCAAGTGTTTACCCTAACCCTAGGGAATGACTTACCCTTTTTACATGCAAGGAATATAATCTTTTGAGAATGTAAGTTTTCTACCCAAATCAATCTACCATACACATGGTATTCATAGCCTAATTTTATTCATCATAATCCCATTATGACTTCAATCCATTTTATTGGAAACAACATGATCATTCAAATAATACATATACAACATTGTAATATTATAAATTATCAAATTACTCTTCAATAGCTTCACTTTTCAATCTTATATAATCATGGTAAACACATATCATGTTGTATATATTCCCTAATCTAGTTTATATACAATATAGATGAAAACGCAAGCATTCATAACTATCTAGCAACTAGAGAATGCATATAATGTTTGCATAACCATTTCCAACAGCACTCAACTCAAAAATAAAAAAGAGAAAAATAGAAGTAATAATATCAAGCATGCTTGGAAAATATAGCTTCCAACAAAATTCTTGCAACTCTTGGCTCAAATACAAATGGCTCTTCTTGTTGCCTCCTACATTCTCAACTCCACAATTGGCTTCTCCTCACTCAAGCAATACTCCAAAATCACAAAACCTCACTACAATGATGCTCTCAACTCATTCAACAATCTACTCTCAAACTCACAAAATGAACTCTACAAATGCACTCAAATGAACATAAGAAAATGAATACAACATAATGAACTTAGCAAAAAAATCAATCCCCAATGCTAAGATGTTGCTCTCTATTTATAAAGAAATGGGGAGAAAACAATTGCTATAGAAAAGCTACATGATTTTCCACCTTGAACTCTTCTACTCCCACCTCTCTAACTAAAAATAAGAACGCAAACCCAATTTTACATCCTTGCAACTCAACTAAGGAAGTTGGGTGTTGCTTTTCCTCATTGTTGGCAATCTAAAGTTTGCAAAAAAAAGTCAATTATTTGATACATACAAAGTCCAAAATGAAGTCAATTGCTAACTCTTGGTTGATTCGTGAAAATCAGTGAGCACATGCTCATTTACCAAGTCAAGCTCCTCATAAAATATTGCGTAGTAAAGCTTATGTTTCCTGTTTTTACTTTGACTTTTTAATGTGGCATTTTTGTCCACTATTTGTTGCAAACCTCATGCCTATGATTGGCAGCTTGGTAGATTTTATAACAGCCTTTTAATGATAACTCATGCAATGCATGGCATATTAACCTTCCTCACTATGTGGCTTTACTCGCCTCTACTTGGAAACTATCACAACCTTCATAATATGCATTTAATAGACTATGTTGCATAAACTTCCATAGCCTCTTTTAGCATATGCAAATATGTTATACTTAACTTCATCGCCGTCTTTATAATATGCTATTTTGATAAATGCTTTCCATCGCATTACTTTCACTAACAATAGTATGTGTATACCATCATTTATACATATATATCTAGTATATATTATAATATGTTCTTTTGTTTATATATATATATATACGAATGTTTGTATACATATTATGTATCTACATATGGGTATTGTCTACACATGCTCATATGTATGTGCCATTGCATATATTCATACATATATATGTAATATATAAATATATGTACGTACCCATATATATCCAGTACAATATATAGATATCTCATGCTCATCAAAAGTATTTTAACATTATGACTCAAATTGACTAAACAATCAAGAGAATCAAAGACAATCAACCTAACAATCCAATCAACCCAAAAAGCTATCAACATGGTTTATCACATACCGACACTGACTTGTCAAGGTTACCCTACCTGGTGCAGTGTGTGTGTATATCTACTCAGATGATTATGACAATGGTTTCCATACCAAACTCCCCTCTTGGATGATACTCTCCTTCCCCCTCTAGAGGGTTTGAACCTATCCTTCATCCAACTTAGTGCAACAAGAACAAAGTTAGCTGATAACATGAAAATCATATTCATCATATATCATTTACATCATTAAAGCATTTAAAAAGAAACCTCATCATAATGCATACTCATATATTTAATTCATCCATTGAATATATTAAAGTCATAATCTTGCATTAAAAACATATTCACTCAAAAAAGTAAAAGTAATTTGGTAGCTTAGAAATAGGGTGTAACATATTCTTCCCCTTAAGAATCATTTTCAACGATGATGTAAAGTATCATAGCATTTAGATAAAGTCAAATAAAGATTTTACTTTCAATTTTCAAAGTCAAGTAAGAAATAGGTAAATTCCATTAATCTTAAATTAATTCTTCCCTTGTAGCATAGACCTCTGCAATATGGTCCTTCCTAGACCTTGCACTGAGTGGCCCTACTAACGCATTGGAAGAACTTGTGTGCCTCAAGCAAACTTTCTCTCCTGAGAGCTATACATCACAAGTATATTAGTGTTGACTCAATATGTACATCATAAGTACAATAGTGACTGGCTCATGTATGTCACATATGCCACAGTGATTGGAAAAACACATTCACATTACACACTTGTCCTTGGTGCATCCCAAATAGAAAAATAATGTTGATGCATTTCGTACTACATCGTGGATCCCATCCTTTTCTCTGGATTTTGGCACCATTAGACAACTCAAAAACCAAGAACAACTATCATTGGCACTAAATTCCACCTTGAGCATAGTACTGCTCCTAGACACCTATCAATATTGAGCATAATAGTACTGATTCTTGACTCATGCTTTGTATCAACAAATATTTCTTTCTTATCATTCTTCTTGCTTATTTCTTTCCTTGATCATCCTGATCTACTCTTCCATTTCTAACAACATTTTCGGACTAAGACTAATATTCTTTCCTAGCTTATCCCAACTTATAGGAATTCAGCCCTTCCTTTCGTATAATGTTTCAAATGGATCAAATTTTTATTATGGAATGCTAGGAATTAAATTAATAAAAGTATTCAACAAATCCATCAAGAATTGGTTTACCTTTTTATCTGACTAGCTATCTCAAGGTGATAAGCTAAACTTATATTAAATTGAATTTTTAATAAGGTGATTAAATGGTTTACTTAAAACCTCAATGTTACTTATGTGTCCCTATTTGAGTCGAGAACACCATGCAATCAAGCACTTCTTTACACAAATTTGCAGTTATGATCGGTACCCCACCTATCAATTTTTCCACTATGAAATTGGCTACTTTGTTGAGCATGTCCATCACTATCAAATAACATTATGCCAAATCCTTGACATACGAAGATCAAAACTATACTAATGATATGCCACCTCCTTTCTAGAATTTCATGAGATTATAAAAGTCTTGTCAAGTGATGGCATCTTCTCTTCACCCTCTGGCATTCTAGACAACTTTCTACAATCCTTGCAACATATTCTTTTGTTTCCTTCCAAAATTGTAGGGGTTTCACATTAGTCAATAATTTTATCATTCTAGATTGCCCTAAATATGGCACCAATTAAAATTATTGTCTCCTTATTCCCTAACTCCTTTGAGTTTGGTACTTAGGTTCTTCCTCTAATTTGTATTAGTCTAATCGTATTAAATGAAATATTTTTCTTGGACTTATGCCACATTTGATTCTTGAATATATAATGAATAAGTGTCTCCTTCAACATTGGGGCATCCATAACTTGGTTTTTCCTTACTCTTTAAACAATTAATTACAAATTCATAGTTCGATTTCAACTCAAGCCATCTTCTCTTACAAGTATTTAAATTGTTCGAGTAACAATTATTTTTAGACCTTGTTGGTTTATTATTATCTCCAAAATTTATCCAAACAATTAATGCATACATAGTTACAAAGCATGAACAATTCCCAATAGCTCAAAATCATGTGGAGAATGGTTTCATTTATATAACTCCAATCCCCTAAACTTATAGGTAATAATTTTCCCTTCTTGAATAAGCATATGGCCTAACCTTTTTCCAAAGCATCAACGATAATCACAAATTGGTCTTCCAAAATAAGAACTTATAGAATTGTATTGTAGTTACTTTACTTTTGTTTGGTCAAAGTCCTCTGACTTGACCATTCAAAATCTTTCACTAATAGCTCTAATGGCTTAGCCTTCAACTTCAACAACTTTGTTGTGGTCATTGGATACGAAACTTTAGATATAAGTTTTTTTTTAATTTTAGAACCATGTCTATGGAGAAGTCAAAGTTATCTCAGTTTGGAAATACATCATTAAACCTTGTTGAATAGGGTACTTATTTGTATCTAATCTTTTCTTGATCTTTATACTTCTCTTCTTCCCCTCCTTGGTGTTTCCAAGACATAAAACATTCAATCATCCTAAAAGTTGAACTCTAATAAACATCTATTTTCTCCAAATTGATTGTATTGATTTAACATTTTTCTTGTTGGTTGTTTATAGTTGAACAACTGTTACTTACCTTATATTACCATCCTCAGTATATCTTGCAAATATCTTTTGTTCCCAAGGGTTTTTTTAACTATTCTTCCAATTTGGCAATATAGTCTCTTCCATATCCAATTTACCTTTGGAACGTCTTCAAATGATCATAAAAGGACTAGCACAAATTTACTTTCATTGAAAAACTTGTAAGTTTAATCTAAACTTCAACCATACACTGCTCTTTTGAAGCTTTTATTCGGTTAGCCCACTTAACTATCCAAGTTTTTTCCTTACAACCAACTTTCCTAAGGAATTTTATCCATAATTTTTGGTGATTTTACCTTTTTCATAACCTAGGACACTTCAAGGATTGTTTGGTTTCTTTTTCCCATTTTCAATTCTTGACTCTGAATTAACTATGCCCATTCTAGTTGGTGGGATCATGCCAATTTTCATCTTTACCTTTGTGGTTTCCTTCCTTTTCTATCCCATTTTGGTCTATGGCCTCTACTCTAAGGTACCAACTTTCTTTCTTGTTTCAATTATTATTGCTAGATTTTAATCTTGTTTGAATCAATTTTTTCAAAAGGTTGTCCCGCCTATTGGATACCTCCCTAGTTGGTTCTAATTTTCAATATATTGATTTTTCTACTTCGTCTAAAGTTTTTCAGTTTATGCTAACAATTAGTTTTTCCCAATTAAGAATTTGTATCAATAGACATAACCTTCTTTCTTAGCCCAAGTACATTCCTACCACAATCCAAAGGCATCTCTCTATGATTTGTTGGTCTAAGAGTTTTAACCTCCAGGGAGGATTATTTTCTAGTCCCAAAGTTAGACAAGTTTCGAGAAATTGGCTTCCTTACTATTTTTCTTGTTCTCCTTTTCCCTGCCATCCTCGCATAAGAACTTTTCAACGTTAAACACTAATAATGTTTGTGAAAAACTTACATAATGAGCTCATAGGTCCAAGTGTTGAACCTGGTAGCTCTGATAGCACATGTAACATACCCAACATTTAACCAAAAAAATTCACCGATGTTTTAACTCAAAAAGTAAATAACACATGTTCCAAAAATATGAAAATAATTTTGTTCCTTTCCAATGACACAATTGCACATTGCATAATATTTTCCACATATCACTGCATAAATGAAATAATATTACATAATCCTAAGTAGATGAAAATCATCTTTTCCAATACATATTACAATTGATCCATGATCATGTTCATATACAAATTCATAACTTACAAGAGTTCAAGGTCTAGGTGTCCACCTATGGATCACACTTCTTCTATTCCACAAGACTCAGTAGTTGACTGCAAGAGGGAGAGCATCACCCAAGCACTTTTCCTCCAACCATGAACTTAAGCAATTCCCTGCACATCTTCCTACCCGGTAAGATGACAGGTGATCCCACAATACTGGTTTACAATTTCTAGGAGATCCTGATTTTTTCTAAAATCACATATTTTTAGAAAATATAATGATTTAAGCCTTGAAAAGTTCCATTTAAAGGATTCCAATTAAAGAGGCTTTGATCAAACCACCTTGGATCAAACCCCCTTGGATAGAACCCCGCTAGTTTTAAACCATACCTATAACAGAGTCTCCTTTACACCTATCAAAATGCTAATAAAAAATCACTTTTGATTTACCTTTTGGGGGATCAAATGAATTCATTTTTATAAAAAAAATTGTAAGTATGTAGTCTTTATTATAAGCTTCCCAAAAAGTATAATTTTAAATAAATTTAATTTTATTATTATATTTATTTTTTATTTCTTGTGAATGCAAGTTTTTCACCAAAAATCAAGCTCTTTGTTTTGCACATGTGGAAAAATAGCAAATTATCAAAATAAAATTTTGAAAAATATGTCAAGGTAGGTATTAATGTCCTTGATCCAGTAAAAAAAATTGAATTTCGATACATACAAAAAAAATCATGTTGTATATGGTCCACCTATATCTGAATTGTAATTGGTTTGACTTTGAAACTTGATTAAGGAAAAAATATTCAATAAAACACTATGAAACCAAATGAACTAGTTAGATATCATTATTACAAATCTAAATTCAAAAAAAATAGAATTTTATCCTTCATAGAAAAAAAATTATGTTGTATACGGTGAGCATCACTCCTTAAAAATGGTGTTTGCTGATAAAAACTAGTTTTTGAAGGAGATGGAAAAGGAAGTGTAATCTGATTCCAAAATTTTTGAAAAAAATATATTTAGAATCTACAGACAAAATGTCATAAATCACTAGTTTGCATCATCTTCAAATTCCTCACGATTTAACTGCTATAGGTGCCTGAAAGTGAAGATTTACTTTAAAAAATCAGTTCAATGTCCAGTTTGGCCAAAAATTGTAAACCAGTATTGTGAGATCACACTAACCCTACCCTTCAACAAAGATTTTGGTATGAAAACCATAATAATGCACATCTGATTATTTGGTGTCGTGTCCTACATATCTAGTACGATCATACAATGGATACCCTCCAACTATGCATGACTCTATCAACTAGTATGCAATACTGGATCATAGTGAACCAACCGAGTGTAAGCAATGGATTTTACACCTACTATGGCTAGAGATTTCGTATATATAATAAATCCACTTTCTATGAAGCGGTGTCGTATTTCACCCACCCTTATTCGGCTTGGGAACTCTACTGACCTGCAGTGAACTCTACTCTTGGTTTTAACAATCATAAACGATTTTTCATTTAAAAGTGTTGACACACTAATATTGATTAATAGATCAAATAGGTTTAACACAATCTCTTGAATACCCGGTTATATACTTGCAACACTCTGGATCTAGCTACTACCTCTTATTCAAGTTCTTTCATTTTAATCATGGAAGTAAATTCTCTCTTACTTAACACAATTATTTGATACTGATGACCCCATGTCATTGACTAGACACAACTAGTCTCAATCTAAAGTATTGTCAATATGTCAATATGTATAAAAATTCAAAATTCAACTTGATTTTAAGATTACTTCGTATTGATTTTCATACTCTTTGTAGTCATATCTAGGGCTCCATCCTTCTAGGATGCCATAGCCAATCTGGTTATCCTTGACATTAAATAACATATAAATTCTTGTGTTTATAGTAATATCTCATAATATGTCAGCATAACAAGCTATTAACTTCTAATAATTCAACTAAGGACCTTTCGACTAATCTCCAATTTCCTCATGGTTCTTTCCAAGCTATCCCTTGCATCATTTATATAAGTTGCCTATGTTTGTAAGTACATAGACATTCACATATTAATATGTATGATAAGTTTATATCTAACCTAGAGAACATGTTCTCCTTGAGAAAAGTCAATGTTCCTACACCTTAAAATCTCCTCGCATTATGGCTTTGGATTGCCAAGATGTAAAGTTCTTTTCTCTTAGATTAGAATACCGTGAATAGATAATGATAATATAGACTCTTGGTCAAAGTATAATATAATATCATTCAAAAGATAATGAGGTCATATTCACTCTTATGTGTATTCTAACTCTCTTGTTGCAAAACGATATAATCTCATATTCAAGTGTTTACCCTAACCCTAGGGAATAGCTTACCCTTTTTACATAAGGAATATAATATTTTGAGAATGTAGGTTTTCTACCCAAATCAATCTACAATACACATGGTATTCATAGCCTAATTTTATTCATCATAATCACATTATGACTCCAATTCATTTTATTGAAAACATGATCATTCAAATAATACATATACAACACTGTAATATTCTAAATTATCAAATTACTCTTCAATAGCTTCACTTTTCAATCTTATATAATCATGATAAACACATATCACATTGTATAGATTCTCTAATCTAGTTTATATACAATCTAAATGAAAACGCAAGCATTCATAACTATCTAGCAGCAAGAGAATTCATATAATGTTTGCACAACCATTTCCAACAACGCTCAACTCAATTTTAAAATAAAAAGAGAAAAATAGAAGTAATAATATCAAGCATGCTTGGAGAATATAGCTTCCAACAAAATTCTTGCAACTCTTGGCTCAAATACAAATGGTTCTTCTTGTTGCCTCCTACATTCTCAACTCCACAATCGGCTTCTCCTCACTCAAGCAATACTCCAAACTCACGAAATCTCACTACAATGATGCTTTCAAACTCACAAAATGAACTATATGAATGCACTCAAATGAACACAGTAAAATGAATACAGCAAAATGAACTTTGCAAAAAAAATCAACCCCAAATACTAAGATGTTGCTCTCTATTTATAAAGAAATGGGGAGAAAACAATTGGTTCAGAGAAGCTACATGATTTGCCACCTTTCTCTTCTACGCCCACCTCTCTAACTGAAAATAAGAACTCAAAACCAATTTTACATCCTTGCAGGTCGACTATGGAAGTTGGGCGCTGATTTTCCTCATTATTGGCAATCTAAAGTTTGGAGAAAAAGTCAGTTATTCGATACATACAAAGTCTAAAATGAAGTCAGTTTCTAACTCTTGGCTGAGTCAAGCAAATTAGTTGGCACATGCTCATTTGCCAAGTCGAACTCCTCATAAAATGTTGCACAGTAAAGCTTATGTTTCTTATTTTTACTTTGCCTTTTTAACGTGGCATTTTGGTCCACTATTTGTTGCAAACCTCATGCCTATGGTTGGCGCTTGGCAGATTTCATAACAACCTCTTAATGATATTAAAACTCATGCCATGCGTGGCATAATAACCTTCCTCACTGTGTGGCTTTACTCGCCTCTACTTGGCAACTATCACAACCTTCATAATATGCATTTAATATGCTATGTTGCATAAACTTCCATCGCCTCTTTTAGCATATGCAAATATGCTATACTTAACTTCATCACAGTCTTTATAATATGCAATTAATATGCTATTTTAATATATGCTTTCCATCGCATTACTTTATATATATATATATATATATATTCTTTTATTATAATATATTTATACATATATTCTAATATCCATCATAATTACATATATATACATATTAATTTATATATCTATCATATATATATATATATTATATAGTGCACACATATATATTATATATATTTATATATACGAATGTTCACATACATATTGTGTATCTATGTATAGGTATAAATAGGCATTTTTGTCTATGCATGCTCATATGTATGCACCATCATATATGTTCATGCATATATATTCAATATTTAAATATATTTACGCACCCATATATATATCCAATACAATATATAAATATCTCATGCTCATCAAAAATATTTTAACATTATGACTCAAATCAACTAAATAATCAAGAGAATCAAAGACAATCAAAATAACAATCCTATCAACCCAAAAAGCTATCAACATGGTTTATCACATATTGATATTGACTCATCAAGGTTACCCTATCTGGTGCAGTGGGTGTGTGTATCTACTCAAAGGATCATGACAATGGTTTCCATACCAAACTCGTCTCCTAGGTGATACTCTCCCTCCCCCTCTAGAGGGTTTGAACCTATCCTGCATCCAACTTAGTGCAACAAGAAGGAAGTTAGCTGATAACATGAAAATCATATTCATATATATCATTTGCATTTTTAAAGCATTTAAAAATCAACCTCATCATAATGCATATTTATATATTTCATTCATCCATTGAACATATTAAAGTCATAATCTTGCATTAAAAACATATTTACTCATAAAAGTAAAAGTAATCTAGTAACTTAGAAATGGGGTGTAACAAATTAATAATAAAAAATATTTTTCCAATACATTCTAAGTGCCTAGAGACACTTTCCAAGGATGTTGGAACCATGACATATTACATAGGATTTACAAGGTGGATGGCACCTTAATCCTAACAACCTAAACCTCGAGGGTTCATGGTGACCCTGCCTACGTAACATTTCATGGGAGATCAGATGCTTTGTAGTTCAACTACAAATATTAGACGAAGTTCATTCTCTCCTCTTGCATGAGATCTCTAATCTTGTTTTTAACTCATGACTAATAATTAAGTATATGTAAGCTATTAACTTAGCTAATTCTAATATAATGATAATAACTTTGCCATCAAATGTTGGGTCCATACCAAACATTACCAAGCATTAGTGTACAAACATTCACAATATTCACAAGGGGTATATCATACCATAATCCCAAAAATCATACAGAATAATTGTCATGAGCATACCTCCATATACACAAGCTGACTAGTTCATACACATCATAAGTACAACAATGACTGGATCATACATAGATCACAAGTACAACATGGTAATTAGCTCATACTGATTGTCTCATTTGCACATCACAAGTACAATAGTGACTAGTTCATATGCATATCACAAGTACATGACAGGCTCCAACATACATCACAAATACACAGTGACTAGCTCTAGAACTTATCACAAATACATAGTGACTAGCTCCAGCACTCATTACAAATATGCAGTAATTGGCGACACATCTCAATGGCCGACTAACACATGTCCATAATGCATTCTAAATAGAAAATAATATCAATGCATTGCACACTACACTATGGGTCCTAGACTTCCATCTTATCTTTTGTACCATTGGACAAATGGGAAGATAATTTAATTCATCCCATACTACACTGAGGGTCCGTCCTCAACTCAACAAGGCCAAGTATACAATTTGACAACTGGGAAGGGGATCCGATGCATCTCATACTACACTGTGGGCCCGTACTCCATCCCAAGGATTTCCACAAGTACTGAACCTACCATAGCCATGTGGATTCTGATTTTGATCACCTATGGGCCACCAATGATAAGTCTATCCATCCAAGAAGTAGCTCCTAATAAATACCACCTATTGACCTTAGTGATGAGTGAAGATTGTCTATAGGGTTGCAAGCTCAAAAATAGCATATCTCCCACCTCAAAAACCCTCACAATTCGATGATGATCAATATACAAATTTTGTTGGTTTTGGGGTTGTTGTAGGTTCTCCTTGAGTGCTTTCACAATATCCCATTTTTGTTGAGTCAAATCCTTAGCGTCAGGTACTCTATTGTCTATAAGAATTAGATCCATAAATGAAATAGCATCATAACCATGAAGTGCCTTGAAAGGAGTCATACCTATAAACATGTGATGAGTAGAAGTGTAGCAATACTCCCCAAAGTGCAGGCATTTGACCCTAGTCATTTGTTGTCTTGTAACATAATTCCTCAGCTAACTTTCTATCCATTTGTTCACAACTTCCATTTGCCCATCGGTTTGAGGATGGTAGCTAGTGCTTGGGGTCAACTTCATATTCTTCAAACAAAAGAACTCTTGCTAAAACAAGTTGATAAACTTGTTGTCCCTATCACTTATGATGTTCCTTAGCAGCCCATGACGTCTAAATTTTTTTCTAAAGAATATATCAACAACTTGTGGAGCTTTATACTTTGAAGAAATAGCATGAAAATGGATATATTTAATGAGTCTATCAATAATTGCATAAATACAATCTTTACCTTGCACCTTTGGAAGCCCTGTAATGAAATCCATGGAGATACCATCACATTTCTGATTTGGAATGGGCAAGGGCTGCAACATACCCACTAGAAAAACATGCTTGGTTTTGTTTTGTTGACAACTTATACACTCCTTAACATGTCTCAACACATCACCTTTGATCCTTTTCCATGAAAATTGTTACCTAACTTGCTTGTAAATCTTGTAGTACCCTAGATGGCTCACAAGTGTTGTATCATGGCATGCTCTCAAGATTCTTTCCTTCACCTTTCATTTTGGTACAAGGTACATCCTTTCTTTGTATGGGATGAGTTCATCAACCACTTTGTACCTATCATTTTGTAACTTCCCATCCAAAATGTCAATAGCAAATGTGATTTTGGCATATTCAACAATGATAAAACCCTTCCAATCAGCATATATATTAGTTATAAAGTAGAAATAATGTTTTCTACATAGTGCATTAGCCACTACATTCATCTTCCCTTTAACATATTCAATGTCAAAATCATAGGCCTATGACTTATTCACCCTTTTTTGTTGTTTATCATTCATATCCCTTGGATGGAGAAAGAATTTCAAGCAATTATGATTCGTTTTCTCCACAAACTTTCCACAATCCAAATATTCCTTGAATTTAGCCAATGCATGCATGATGGCTAATATCTCTGTCATAAAGAGAGAGAGAAGCTCTTTTATGTCTCGTTGAGCTTCCTACTCTCAAATGCAATGGGGTGTCTATTTTGCATCAAGACAACTCCAATCCCCTCTCCTAAAGCATCACATTCTAAAATAGAAGGAAGTGAGAATCTAGAATAGCCAAAATAGGACATGAACTCATTACCTCCTTGAGCTTGTCAAAAAATTTGTGTTGAAGGTCTCCAAGAGAAAGCCCCTTTCTTTGTAAAATCCGTTAATGGGGCTGCAAGTTGTGAGAAACCTTTTACAAACCTCTGATAGTAGCTACATAGTGTTGAACACACCCGGATACTAAGAGGGGGGTGAATCAGTATCTTCAAAACTTAAGCCCTTCATATCTTAAACCCTTCAACAATATGCAAATCCAAACTTTTAACAGGCTCAACAATTATTAACCAAATCAACAACTCTTAATCAAATCAACAACAATGAAAGATAAAGAAATGAACACACATGCACAAGATAACACTAGGTATACGTGGAAAACCCAAGGAGAGAAAAACTAGACTGATAAATCTCACAATATAGGAAGTGGCACAGAAAAGTTGAAACCACTATTTTATGGACCTTATAAAATCATAAGGAGAATTGGTGAGGTTGCTTATGAGCTGGAACTCCAGGGCTATGAACAACATAATTCATAATATTTTCCATGTATCATGCTTGATGAAGGCCCTTGGACAACAAGTTACACCATCATTTGAGATGCCGCCACTTGATGATGAAGGGAAATTGATTTTGGAACCCGAGGCAATCGTAGATATAAGAGAGTTGAGAAACAAATTCATTCCAATATATTTGGTCAAATGGAGGAATCTTCCACTTGAATATGTGACATGGGAAGGAGTGGAGATTTTTGAGCATCCAAGCCTAAAATTGCTTGGGGAAAAGCAATCTTAGGAAGGAGGATTGTCATGTCCCTAAAGCTAACCTACAACTCCTAAAGTGTTTTTAAACATTAACCATAATTGTAAATAAATAGTAATAGTAATATTATTATTAATAATTATTAATTTGAAACTCATAATAATCATGGGTCGGCTTAGATATTTGTTTGGCACCATTTTTTGAAAAATAACTATAAATGATTTTTAGCCGACCTATATCTTATTTGGGGTGCCAATATATATACACTCTAGTTGGTTGGGAAAATTCATCTAGATATTGGTATGATTTTTGAGATTTATCTCAAGTGGTGTTAGCTAGGACACAAACCCTAGTTCCCTCCTAGGTTAGGACGAAAACCCTAATATGAATATTTATTGATTTCATTTTATTTTGTTGTTCATTTGATCAAATATTTGTTATCCAACTCAAGGAAGTCACTACCAAGTTGGGAGCCATTGAGGAGTTTGGGGAATTCTATGGCCAACCTGACGACAAGCCACTAGGGTGCCTACTAGGCATACAAAATCAATAGTTCTCTTCATTTAGCAAGTGAATCTACCAATCCTAACGACCAAATTTGATCGCCTTTCCTTGAGCTTGGAATTGGCTGGCACTTACTCAGGTTGCCAAGCCATTCTAGGAAGTTGTCACTCTTGCAGTAGTCAAGGCATCATCTGTTTCAAAGGGTAATCAATCAAACATTAGTCACTAGTGACAAGCCAATTATACCAGGGCTATTATAACAACACCATTAAAAGGTTTGTGCAATTTCTTATTACCCTAGAAAAATGTAAATTAGGTGGTTTCTAATGTATTTGTTCTATTAGTAAGTCAATCTAGATATTAAGCCTGGAATTCTATCAAAAAAAATATAATCAATATTGTTTGTTGTCAGTTTTCCCTTGATTGTGATTTGATGTTTATTTATTTTTCTGCTCCTTATTAGTTCACTAAAGATTGTTGATGTATTGCAAATTTGAGTTATGTCAGAGTATGACATCAAGTATGTAGAGCGAAAAGCCATTAAGGGACAAGTTATTGCAGATCAACTAGCAGAAGCACCTATTTATTCTAAGAATCCCCTTGTCTCAGAGTTTCCAGATGAATCTATTTTTAACCTCAACGTAGCTGACCACTAGAAACTATACTTTGATGGCTCATACATGCAGCACGGATCAGGAGCTGGTGTCTTCTTCATCACCCCACAGGGGGACTGCATACCAAGGTCATACAAACTAGCATTTCCTTGCACTAACAACATCGCAAAATACGAGGCTTTGACTATAGGTCTCAGGATAGCAGTGCAATGGAACATCATAGCTCTCAAAGTCTACAAAGACTCTCAGTTGATCATAAATCAAGTCAATAATGAATATCAGACCAAGGATGACAAGCTCACTCCATACAAGAAATTGGTGGAGACTCTTAAAGAATCTTTCATTGAAATAACATTTGAGAAGATTCCTAGAACCAACAACAGAGCAGCATATGTCATGGCAACAATTGGATCCCTATTAAACATCCCCAACAATGTTCCAAAATATGAATTCTTGATTGAGCAGCTTCTCGTTCCCGCATTCGAGGTACCAAAATCAGAATTCATGTGCGAAATCGTTGGTCCTGGTGATCCTTGGTACCATGACATCTACACATATCTTCGAATAGGAGTCATACCCGCTGACCTACCATCAAACCTAAAATGAACCTTTGTTAAAAAGACATCCAGATTTGTTATCCTAGGTGATACCCTATACCGTAGAAGCATAGAAGGTACCTTGATACACTGCTTAAATGCTGAGGAGGCATTAACCGCTCTAAGGTACACAACAGTATCTGTGGTTCACACTCGAGTGGAATGACCATAGCCAAAAAATTGTTGAGGATGGGATATTATTGGCCCACAATGGAAAGAGAAGCACATGATCATGCTAAAAGGTGTCTACAATGTCAGCAACACAGGAACCTCATCCATGCTCCAACTCAAGAGCTTCATCCTATCATCACACCATGGCCCTTTTCTTAGTGGGGACTCGATCTCATTGGGAAAATCACACCCACCTCATCCAATGGCCACAAATTCATCATAAATGCAACTGAGTACTTCACAAAGTGGGTGGGAACCATACCGATGACATATATAACTGGGAAGCATATCTCAAAATTTATCCTGAACTATCTCATCTGTCGTTACAGGGTCCCACAAGCCATTATCTCGAATAATGGGACACCATTCAAGAACCAGGAGGTTCGCAACTTATGCGAGAAATTCAAAATCCAACATCGCTTCTCCACCCCGTACTATCCCCAAGGCAATGACCAAGAAGAAGCCACAAACAAAACCATCCTCAAAATCCTCAAGAAAACAGTCAATGACGCAAGTCGTGACTAGCATTTGTAGCTTAATCCCGCCCTCTGGGCTTATCGAACCAACATCCACACACCCACTAGCGCCACCCCCTTCTCCTTGGTCTACGGATCAGAAGTCGTACTCCCCATTGAGATCAAGCTCCCATCCCTCAGGATATCACTGCAAAACCTCATCATTGATGAAGACTACTGAGTGTCAAAATTAAATGAGCTAGAGCTACTGGATGAGAGACGAATGGATGCCTTGAATCATTTGCAAGTCTATCAGAATAGACTCAAACAGAGCTACAATAAGAGAATCAAAAGCAAGACTTTCCAAGTCGGAGAACTAGTCTTAAAAGAAAATCAGAAGAATGTCCCAAACCCAAGCAGCAAAGGCAAGTTCAAACCTAATTGGTTGGGACCATTCATCATCATAGCAAGTTAAAAGTCAGGGGCATATCAGCTATCAATGCCCGAAGGGGAACCTCTGCAGGAGCCCATGAATTGCGCTCATCTCAAAAAGTTTTATGCCTAATTCTTTCAGGGTATAGAACCAAAAATCAAAAAAAATAGAAAAAGTCTTGAAAAAATGGTTACTTAGGTGAAAACCTAGGAAATAGGCATCTTGGTGACAACAAAAAAATCAAAAAAGCAAAAAATCAAAAAAATCAAAAAAAGGATTGAAAACAGTAAAGAAAAAAAATCGTCCTCTAGTGAAAACCACTTTGGTGGCACTTTGGGCAAGTACCTCGGTGAAAACCTTGCAAACAAGCGCCTTGCGTAAATAAGCACTTTCCATCCACCAGGATCTTTACGGCTTGTTCGACATCATCCCTTCATTTCACTTCCATCATCCATCACATTGAGGTCTCCATCCATCACTCATCCACTTGCATCTGCACCTTAGCTTGGTCATGTTTTCGTATCATGATCCCTCCTAGTACTACTTGGCCCATCCTCAAGGTCAGTTTGTCCTGCCTTTATCGGAGTAGTCTATTGCATCATGCTGGGGGCATGTTCTTATCGGATCAATTCATGTATGATTTTAAATTCCAAAACATCAAAAAAGAAAATCCAAAAACATCATCAAAATCAAAAAAACATCAAAAAGCACAAAATCCAAAAATAGGTCAAAAAGTTAGTTAAAAATTCAAAAACAAGGTCGTCTTGTCGAACTACGTCGTCTCTGAGCTTGAACGTAGGCAAGGCTGATCTTTGATCATCCCCCGAGACATTTAGGTCAGTCCTATAGGAGTCCGTCATAATAAACTGACATCTCATCATGTATATCGTCATTTGTAAATCGGTCAAGTCGTCAGTCGAACTACGTGGTCTCTGCGTGTATAACGTAGGCAAGGCTCATCTATTGATCAGCCCTCGAAACCCCTAGGATAGGTCTCTAGGTTAGTCTTTTGGTCAAAATCTCAAAAAATCCCAAAAACATCAAAAAAATAAAAATCAAAACATTTGAAAATCTCAAAAAATACCAAAAAAAAATAGCCTCAAAAACATTGCAAAACATCAAAAACATCCAAATATTTAAATCCATCCACCTCATCTCATTTGCACCCGCAATAAACACCACTCATAATAAACTAATCGTCACCCTCAACCTTTGGCGAAACAGTTAGAAACAAGTCTAGCAGATTAAAAGTAAAACTTCAAACATCAAGTCTTAAGTCTAAGTTAGTGCGTAAGCAAGTTGGTTATCTCTTCATATTGGTAACTCATCATTTGAATTGGTCCCATATCAATCATCCCTTAGAACACTTTGGATAAACGAAATGACGTGCCACCATCCACTAACATGTCCTAGGATGTATCCTTCCTACAATGGGCATTATCTTTTGGCAATAAGTTTTGGTTATCGTCCTTCTATTAATGAGCATTAGTTTGTTTGTTCACTTGGTCTTTATCTTTTGACTTATTTTATTTGCGCTCATTCCAAGGATGTCTCGATGATATCCTAAAACAGAGGATTTAGAAAAAAATGAATGGAGCAACAATCATTATCTTTTGTCTGCTGTGCTTGTTGGATGTTCTTGTAATATAACCTCGGCGAATACTTGCTTTGTTAGGTATGTATGGAAGAGGTCTAGGGCAACTTGTTGACTATTGCATGGATAGGTTTACCTTTCTGTGTTTTGGTCCGAGGTGTCTGAAACTTCTGAAGTGCATCCTAGCAAGGTTTTCATATGTCAGGTGTGAATAAGAATACTCCTATCTGATTGTCAAATCAAAGTTCATCACACTAGGTACAATGCCATCCTGGTTTTCTATACCTTGATGCATTGTATCACGTGTGTTATCAAACATAAGAAAATTTGGCCCTTTGAAAATCCCAATTCCTCGGCAAGTAATCATCATCATCATCATTTGCATTTGCATCATCGTGGGTCTTGTTGAAATGATTTCTTATTTTCTTACTAACCGCACTAACAAGGTACTATGACAGTTGATCATCATCACCATCACCGTCATCAATCCTGCATCCACAAATCATTAGCATATTGTATAAGCATATCATATAGGAAACATACGCATTGCATCATATAAACAGGTTATTAGCCGATAGACTATATATGGTGTGAGATTTAAGCGGAAACCTGTCTCACGCAGTGAAACCTGCCGTTAAACTGTCAATGGTTTGCTGATTACTGGTTCCCGTGGATGAAATCAGATCTCCTGTTCTACCTACAGCCGCTGCTTGACAATAAATGATATAAATGAAGAAGACCCAGAAGTCTAACCTTGCGACTAAACCTACTATCGAAGGGACAGTCTAAGGTAGACAGTTTTTATTGGGCGTAGCCCTCCCAAAAGGTAACGGAGAAACTTGCACCAATTTTTTCACTCGTCTCTATCCTCCACTGAAAATATCCTTACTTTTAATGCATTCTTATTTCACATATCTTTGACTTTAAAAGCGTTCAAATTATGTTATATCCCACCGCCTTTCATCACCGCTTGAAGTTTTCATAATTATGCTAGAGATGAGTTGATCAATCCATCAACTCTGAACAGAGAAAAAAATGAATGGCGTGGGCGACAGGTGTAATATTATTAGGTTTAGTAGGTGGAATTAGTAAAATAGTTCATGTGCCTTGTCTGTGTTGGTTTAGCCTAGGGCAGGGATCATGTTGGATGGGGAGACCAAAGGATAGGCCCTAACCTAAATGAAATGGTTGTGAAGTATCTATTGATGCCGTAATGGAGCAGATAATTACATGTATGGGGCAGAGACTGGAGCACCTGAGACGAAGGATAGAAAACATGAAAACAACATCAACAAACAATGAGACAATGGCAGTAATAGAAAATATGATCACAGAAACCCTAAACAGGAGAAATTCTTTGGCAGGACAGGTATGCGCCCCTCAACTCCACTATGTAATAGTCAATTACAGACAAATACAATAAATAATGGTTTTTATATGACCTACAAAGATCCTCACCAAGTAACAAGAGCTTGAACAAACTTCAATCAGCTGTTCTATTATGAAAACCCTGCTCCAATGTGACAATGATATGCAAATCACTTGCTTCAGGAGGTAAACATGAGTTCCAACCCTTGTGTCACATTCCAACTTGATTGATATAGCATTCTTCATGTCCCCCAAAAGTGTGGATACACAAAGAAATTCATAAAAGGTGAAATGAATAGAAGAAACCCCTCAAATTCCAAGAGTTGTCTACCCAGTGACCTGTTCGCGAGTTCTGCCAGGGGCTAGGCACAAGTTCATTGGGGCACACTCATCACAGCTAGGTGGACACATTTACAATGTGCCTGCAATTTTAAGGGAATGCTTTTGTAATCCATAAATTTTTTGCACAATTTGAAATTTGGATCTTATATTGTCAAAAATATGCCTCTGTAGATTCAGTTTGCCACAAACTCTAGCATAACATATCATCAGTATTTGTGCACAATAAAATGTTCTAGAATTAAAGAAAAGGTGTAAAGATGGATATTGATTGATGCCATTTTTGGAATTTGTGGCTTGTTGAACAATATTTAAGAAGCAATCTAAATCCTGATCACTTTGAATTATCTCATCTTGATTATCATGGTTTGTAGATGGCATCATGAAATATCTGCAAGCACCCAACATAACATCACCATTACAGATTGTATGACTATTGCTTGTCTTTAGCTTCATAAATATCTGCAATGACCAAGCTTTGGTTTCATTTTTCTATGTATGCATCAAATTTTATTCTGTATGTTTTGTTTTAATGTTGTGCTATTCTGGAAGCATGATGTGATAAAATATTGCAGATAACAGTTATTTCAAGATAAAATTTAATTGAATTTTCATTTCTACAGGTCAATGCCAATTCAATCCAACAAATAAATTAAACAAATGCAATTTCTAGGCGTGAAGCTAAATTCCACAATTTTTGCCAACATCCTGCCTACCTGTGCCAAAATGGGGGCTTTGGAATTGCATATGAACATCTCTCAAAGGATAGTGCATTTGAACTACTAGGCCACCTCATTTTTTAATATGTATATATCCATTCCGTTGTCCACTTGCTTAGTTGAATTTTCTATAAATATAGATATTGTAAAGCGATGTTAATAATGCAATTATTATAAACCTGTCATACATAAATACAATTTTATTTAAATCTATTTCATATCTTAGAACAAAATTTGATCCTATAAATAATCATATGTTATTATTTAAATTGTCTAGATGACACTTCTATTATACAATTAATACAATCATATTGCTTGCTTTGAAATGCCAGTTCTGAGTGACAAGAAAACACTCATTATTTCTTCCTTTTCTCTGTGGTTCTGTTATTCTTTGTACTGTGGAACCACCACTGACATCCTCCCTCATTTCTATTGTTTCTCCTCCATTTAGGTTATGGGATTTTTCTAGCAAGATGATTTGAACAGCGGCTTTATTTATGGTAACAATTATTTGTTTATTGCATTTGTCAGGGAGTGTAGTTCCAAAGCAACCCTTGTTTCTCTTTTCTTTTTTATAGACATTAGTATATGATTTTTTTTTAATCTTAATTTGATAATTCACATTTATGAGCTTGATCATTCTTGAGTTCTAAATATTGCGTATAGGAATTCTTCTAATGGTGCAAAAGATATATTCTTAAATCTTGATGTGCATTTTGCAGTATGAGCATCAATGGGTGGGAGTTCATGATACCACTTGGTTTTTTTGGCTGCTACGGGTATGTACTGATAAACATGAAATATTACTAATATTTGCAAATTTAGATTTATTTAAAATCATATTCTTGACTTCTACTACATATTTAAAATTTTAAATACAACTACTTAGTTGTTTTGAACGCATGCCTGACTGACCTCAATTGAGTGAGCTGGCCTATAGATGAGGTATTATGCGAATTAGAGCTAGATTATACTAACGTGTAACTTTAGCATTGCACTTCTAAATAAGATTAAATCTTTTCATGCCTTTATATACTATGAAGTATATCAAGGCAAGTTGTGCATAGCTAGAGGGATCCTACACATTCATAATTAAACAAGAAACTGAATCAAAATCCAAAACATGAGTAGTGACACACTGACAGACCAGATCTCAACAACTCTCAATTGTACTCTTTCTTTTCCACTGCAAGCAGATGATTCTGTCCAAAAGGATTGTACCTTTATAAGATTATTAGAGTTCCTCTGTATTTATTATATACGAATGATTTGATTTATTAATGAAAAAAAGATTTTCTTAGAGAGAGGACATGATATGTGTGCTTATTTTCCTCTTCCAATTCTGTGGAGGTTGATTATTGGTAGTGGTGTTTTGAGATATATGTTGCCCTTTATATGAATGTGTAGTACCGGTGGTGATTTTAAAGGCCAATGGAATCCGGCATTGTGGTAGTTAATGTGGAATGCAGAAGAGTTTTGAACATAAAGCATATTGTTGTTTTGGGTTGTGAATTTTTTTCCCAATTTTTTGATCTTTCGTGAACTTAATTTTTGGGAATTTATAAGATATTTAAATGGTTTTATGGCAATGGTTTGTGTTTACAATTGTTTTCCCTCATATTTATTATATATGAAGGATTTGATTTATTAAGTGTAAAAAGGTTTATTCGAAATTTCTTCTCTATTTTAGTTTGTATTAAGAGACTCTTGAATTTCTGTGTATTCGGAATTGGGAAAGTTTACGAAGAAATCTCTATCGAGTGCCTCTAGTACAGAAAATATTGCCTTAAAATGTTCAATTGAGTGCCTCTAGTACATGAAGTATCATCCATTTATCATCTTTGCATTCCCATGATTTTGAAAGTAGATTTACTTTCATAAAATTCTTGTTTTAGCATTATTATGAACAAATCTTCCTTTTCAATAATAAAGACCATAATTTTTGTGAGATCATGGTTAACAACATTCCCAATAAATTATGTCTATGTGGTCATTGAGAAATCTTTTGTTTTTTGTTTATATTTGTTCAAACTTTGAACTACACTTCCTACATTCATTAATATGTAGACATTTACAACATACTTTTAATGATTCAAAACCTTGCTTAGATATTTCACTTTTTTGGCCTTCATGGTTTCATACGTAGTTGGTTTTGATTACATCTATAAAACACACAAAGGTGCAATTCCTAAACATGTTTATTTCTTCCCTTTATATGCAAGTACATTTTCTGTCTAAAGGAACTATGCCAACCTACTTTTAGCTACAAACAAACACCACATCCACTAAAGGAATTTACAGAATTAATATTTAGCTCTAGCAGTTAATGAAACAACATATGTGCACAATGTCAATGCTGCTAGCTTAAGAGACTATTGAATCTCTGTGTATTTGGAATTGGGCAAGTTTACGAAGAAATCTCCATTGATGCTTGATAGAAAATTAGCAAATGCAAGGATACTTGAAAACATTTCCATCTGTATCTATTTGAGCATAAAATTTTGTATTAGTCTTTTAAATTTTTTGCCTTACTTTCTTCAAAAAAATAGGGACCCTTCAATTCTTCTCTTCCTTATTGTCAACTTAAACGTCGTTTGCTACACAAGACTTGCATACCGTACAAATGGCAGTGGTGTTGCTTGTGCTTCTGACAAATCACAATATGATTGATGCTCTTGATGAAGAGAAATATGATGATTAAAAATATGTATTTATTTCATCTATAGATACAGTCGTATAAACCATTTTGATGTATCTTCAACATTTCTGAATTGACAATTGACATTGAATTATGAATTATTCACTTTGTTCTCAGTTTTGTACTTAATGTACATTTCATTTCCAACTGAGGATACCAAAACTTGAACCACTGACATAGCTTGAGAATGAAAAATCCCAAGAATAATATGTGTGAAGATTAATAAGGAAATACTAGTTTATCTTTAACGCTTTCTCGGTTTTGGAGAATTTAATAACTGCTTACCTTTCTGCAATTTAAAAAAAAGGATTTGTAGCTTACGGAGCACAATTGCTTTCTCCAGATTATAATAAACATATTTAACACAAAATTAACTAATATGCCTTCATATTTAACACAAGATAAATAAAAAGATCCTATATTCCATTCATATAGATACAATTTTTTTCCTCATTACAGATTATGTTTGAAAGGTGTTTACAATTATCACAATCACAACATTTGCATTAAAAAATTTAAGAATCAAAAGCATGTAGATGGTAGGACTGCAACTACTATGGCCTATTGTTGTTTTAATTAACATATTAAACTTTATTTGTTTTCTTTTTCTTACCATCTTATTATACAACTTCATATTCATATATTTACTCACAATTTCATCACGTGCGGGTGGTTGATTTATATTCGTATACTTCTGCAACAATTGCTTTTAACATGCTAACAATCTTGTATTGTCTCACCTACAATTCCTTGCCAACACTTTCACTTTTTTATACAACTTATACTGTTTACATAAAACCAAGTATGCATTTCTAATGTGCGTACACTAACTTCTTCTTTAACTATGTATGAACAAAATACATAAAAAGGCAACAAACTATGTGTTCGCACATGAAATTATCGACTATAAAATCGCCACAAATGAAATAGATACAAATATTTCATTCAATTTTCTATCACCAAATATATATTACAAACATTTTGTAAATTTTGCAAACAAGCTTGAATATATTTTGAACTACACTTTCTTATCATGTTTATTTTTATATAGTATTCTATCGGCGTAACCCTTGCACCCCCTCTGGTGCAAGTGCTAGTTATAAACATTCTTCATAGATAGGTGCATCCATGTCATTGCATTTCACCCATTACATTGCATCGCATAGCATTCATTTGCATTTCACAACCATTTCATATTACCATCTAAATCATCACATAGCATGAACAAAAGCATTTCATCATCATTTTTGCATAATCATAAACAATAGGTATATAAGCATTTAATTCATTAACATACATGCTTGCATAACATTAATGACATCATCTCACCACTTTATGCATTAACATATCATTGCATCTCATAAAACCATTTCATTATGCATTAACACCATTTCATTTGCATCATCTCACAACCATCGCATTCATATTACATCCATTCATAAATCATCTCATATATAAGCATATTCCACACATCATTGCATATACCATAGATCACATCATTTTACATATTAAAATCCATATCACATATCACATTGGCATAAAATAAATCATCATATAGATAACATCATTGCACATCATATCATAGGTTAGCATAATATAGATCTGTTAGTCATAATCATAATGCATACATCATTAGAAATAAATGCATTCATAAGACATTACTGCAAAGCATATAGAAATAAACCATCCATGCATAAAGAGAACACAGTACATCGCATCAAAATTGGCTCATATATATCATCGATAATGTCACTGTCATAGTACAAGGAATAAATCAGATCACTGTACATATGTGTCAATCAGTATAAAACGCCCATCAGGCTATCAAAAACGAGCTCATAAGGCACAAAAAGTGTAATATCTTGATCAAGCTCAATATATGTGAATGTTGCCCTCGCCCCTGTCACCGTGACCCTCTGGTGGTCTCTAGCTGGCCAGCTCTGAATACTCTGGGACCCACTCTGCTATGGGCATGGTATCATGATAAGCCCGTCGGTAGTACTCTACCTCTAGGATGGCATCCCTATAAAATTACAATGGCACTGTACCCTGGGAGGAGGCTGTCATACTCTCTATCTGCTGTCTGTGGCCTAGCTGAGTGGCTGCCTATAGCTCTACGACCTGTCTCTATTGCACAACCTGATCTCTCTCAGCTCTGAGCTGCTCTCTCTCGGCCCTCGCCTGATCTCTCTCGGTTGTCACGGCCTGAACCTGGGCCTATAACTGCGCAATCAGCGCATCTCGACCGTCTGTCTGTCCCTGTGGCTGCACCTGAGGCTAATCCTCGCCTCATGGTGGCTCATGCTGCTGATCCTGCATGTGTACATCTCTGTGACTTGGCGGGACTAGGGGCACAACTGGTGGATCCTATCAAATATCAACCCTCAGTCCTCGCCCTCGTCCTCTCCCTCTGCGCCTAACTCTGCGTGGTTCTAGGTCCTCACCTAGAATGGTCAACCGAAGTGGAGGTCGGAACCAGTCCCTGTATGCCTGAGTGGTGCCTGGATCTGCCAAGCCCTGATCATAAGCCCACGGTCGGGCTACCAAGTGTCTGAAGCTGTCAATTGCCTCTAAAGTAGGAATACCATGACCCCATGACACTTGTGTCATGCTGTGGGAAAATACGGCTACATAGTCATCATCAGACCAATCCTACGACTCTATGAATTGACGTTGCATGCATCCGGTAGGTACCTCTCAATCATCGTGTGCTCCCGCCCCTGCATATATCGGTCCTAGCAGCAATAAAAGAGCTGATCAGCATCGTCAGCCCATCTGGGCCGACCAAGGTATGGACACCAAGTAAAAACTATCATCTCGTCTAGGACCCGCCTCCAGCAGGGGATCCCGTGCTCACCAGTGTGTGTAAAGGACACACCGCCTCTGTATCGTGCCACAAGGGCATCGTCTGCCCCCATCGGAACTAGGACGACATATGGATGTAGCACAGAAATGTGCTCCCACGCTTAGACGTGAAGTAAAGTCACCCCAGCCCCCAGCACTCTACCATCCATGTAAACATACTCGTGTAGGTCCCTATAAAGCGAAGCCAGAAGAATAGGCTCCCATGCGAAGTGAACCGGCTTGTCTCAGACCATCCGCTCCCAGCAATACCCCCAGCCGGGACTGAAGTATCGCCCTCGTCGGTCTGGGGCAACGAGACTTGAAATGATGGCTGCAACCGCCCAACGGTAGGGAGGTGATATGATCCTATATCGCTCTAGCTCAATTTGTCCCTTGCAGTAGATAATGTCCTATGTAGCAAGGACTCTGATGCAGGACTCGCGTCCCTCATCCATATCAAAGATCGCCCGTCGGCCATGAATAGGCAATCGTAAGATCCGCCAAACATCCTCCAAAGTGACAGTAGCCTCGCCAGTGGGGAGATGAAATGACGATGTCTCGCTGTGCCACCTCTCGGCTAGCGCTGACAACATCCCTAGGTGGGTGCGCACGGGCCCCGCATACGCAATGTGCCATAATCCTGCAACTCCCAGTCGATCTTGGTCCCAGTCGCTTAAGTCCCATAGGACGCTAGCCAAATCTCGCGACCGATGCTCCCGAGAGTAGAGCTCCCTCGCCGCATCTTGCATCAAGGAAGGTCAACGAGTTTAAAAATTTCAAAAATTCCTAGTCAAACGCTCCAAGAGCGTCCCCAGCGACGCAGTTTGTGATGGTTTCGTAGTTTGATTTTACTCAAACTCCGACGCTCGAGCCCTAAAAAGTGCAATATGGCACCGTCGTGGCACACTTTTGTTAGGGTTAGAGATGGTAGATATCTAACAATTAAATGCAGATTTAATTAGTAAACAGAGAAACTAAAACACACACAATAAATCATAACACAGATAATTTAACGTGGTTCACCCAATCTGGGCTACATCCACCAAACCGCAGCCATCCAATACTTTTATTATCTAGTGTAAAACCTATTACAATCTTGCGAATAATCGCGTTTTTCATCATACTGAAATACCCATCCAAACCCTTTTTATCAAGCTTAGAAGCTTCCAAATTTTTGGGTTCTACAAAATCGGATTTTTCCTTTTTCATTGATTTTTGCCTTTTTCGGTGATCACGCAAAAAATAGGATAGGGGCCGGGGTGTATAGTATAGCATGATCAGTCGCCACATACCAACAACTTTCTCGTCCAGCGTTGCAGTTTGGCGGAATTGGGTGACACCGCGGCACAATTTTTGTCAAACTGACCTGCCAAGCCCGAGCCCAGCGTCAGAGTTTCTAAACTCTGAACTGCACCACTGCAGCGCAAAACAGCACTGCGCGACACAGTTTGAATGCTGAGCTGTGCTATATAGCGCCACTGGAGGCGAGCTCCCCTTTTAAAGCATTAATTGAAGTATTAAATGAAAAAATTAAGCTTGGGTAAGGGTCACATACCGATGCCCCGATGCCAGGTGGCCTCTAGTATGTCTGAACTCAATCAGTGATGTGCAGAGGAAGTTGTTGTTGCGCCATATCGCCAGAGAGTTAGAGCTCAAATCTCAAGGTTGCTAGCGGAGGTGTGTGAAAATAACTTGAAAGTGACCCCTCGGGCCCCTTTTAAGCCTAAAAATTAGGGTTTTTTAACCCTAAATAGCTATTATGCTAAGGTTTTGGACCCCCAAGCCTGTTTTTGTCCGATTGAGGCTTGTTTTTTATCATTTTATTGCGTTTAAACACGTTTTTAGCCTCCTAGACCCCTTTCAGACCTATCTGGTTCTTTGTCACCTTTTTTCGCGAGATCACCCAAAAAATTAAAATTTTCGTCCAATCTCTCGAGGGGGCATTATAATGGCATGTTTTCTCTTGCCATGCAGCAGTGGAGCAAGTTTTTAAATATAAAAAAAAAATTGGCTTTAATCGAGATTGTTTATTCTTTGAACCAACACAACAAGTGCATTACTTCAAAGAGGGGCAAAATGTAGACGCGTAAAATATACTGATTGACATTGTGCATCTGATCCTGACTTACTAACATCGTTTCTTCCTTAATCATCCCTCGGTCTAACCATTTAATCAAATTCTCTTATCTGATTAAATTCATCAACTTTCATCCCTTAATTAAATAAATCATTTTATCTAATCAAGTCAATCTCTTTTGTTAATTAAATCAATCCATCTGATCTAATTATCCCTATTTAATTAAATAATCAATTTATTTGATTTAATCTCTACAATCTATCCATTAAATTAAATAAATTAAAACCTTATTTGATTTAATCTAACACCATCCATTTTAATTAAATAAATCAAAATCCTTATTTAATTAGCCTCTTATCATATTCCTCTCTTATTTGATTTAAATAAATCCATAAATTTGAGTCAAATAGGTCACATCATCTAACCTCATTAAATTAATTAACCCTTGATTAATTTAATCTCATCTTATGTCACATCCTCTAAATAATGCAAGTTGCACCTGAAAATAGATTTAATTCATTTATTAAATCTCTATTTTCCTCACAAGGCATCTTTTGGAATATCGTCTCAATTTGAATTCAAAAATTTCAAGTCAACATGTACATCCAACAAGAAAATAAATTCATCTTACATGTCCTTTGCCTTGAGCCAAGTGGCATTTATTACATTTTCTCTTCCCTCTTACATGTCATTTCAACAAATTTGAATTTCAAAATTATGCATTTATTGGCACAAACCCCAAATCTTGCACATCCTTCATCCATTCATAGCTTGACAAGTGGCATCATATCATTGGATGAATGTTAGTCCCACATTGCTCAAATTTGGACATTCATCCATCTTGAAATCCTATAAATAAAGAGCTCATATCCTCATCTCATCATCCACAAACATTGCAAAGTTATTATGCTAAAATATTTAGCCATTTCCATCCATCATTGAATTCTTAGCTAGGCTTTTTGCAGATTTGACTTGGAGTTCTCATCTTTCATCAAAGTGGATCAATATCATCTTCAACATATCAAGACTTCATTATAGGAATTAGGAAAGGGCCAATTTTCACATCAAATTGGCACCAATTCCCCCATGGGATCATGAGTTTGCATATTTAAATTAAGATTCAATCTAGTTTATCATTTATATTGTGTTCTTCATTGTTTTCTTTCCTATTTTGAATTTGTAAATGGATTTCATGGGGAATCATTGTTTTGGCTTGCAATATCTAACTTGAGGTGTTTATTCTCTTTGTTTTGCAGGTACCAAGGTTGGGGTTCGCACAATAACCCTAGTGAATTTGAAGTTAAAAAAACATAGGCTTATTACACAATCAAAACAAATAGGTGTTGCTCACCAATAAGAGTCAAAGGCACAATAGGATCAAGAACATCAACTAGAACAAGATCATCTTTTGCTAAAAACTAGAGAGCTTTTATACTTTGAGGTAACCTTTATTCTTCTTAAAAATTAAGATTCATAAAAATTGAATAAATTTTATACTTTTTATACTATTATAACTATTAAAACGTTTTTTATAATTTTTTATTTGTAATAAATTTATATTTATTCAATTGTTTATTTTAATTTTTAGTTTAAATATAAATTAAAAAATTCATCACAAACTAATTATAAAATGTAGAGAAAGTAAGAGTTCATATTTAAATTTCACTCTTAAAAGGATCAAAATTTTAAAATAATATATAATTATATTATATTAAATTATAACCACCTCTAAATAAGTTCGTATATGAAGAATAATTTATTTATTAAAATAATATTATTTTTTTATTTTTAATTATAATATTAATTTTTATTTTCTAATTATAATACTAACTTTTCAAGAATTATTGTATCTATATCTATTAAGAATATATTTTTACAAACTAGTATTTCGCACTTCCTTTCAATTTTACTTTAACATGCTTTGCATACATTAATAAAATATTCCTACTCAAATGTTGGTTTTGCACGCATTAATAAAATATTCTTTTTATATACTACAGGGGTGTCCCCACGACCCAAGCCAACTCTACTACCCGGCGAATTAATAAAATATTCCTACTCAAATGTTGATAGTTTTAGATTAATTAGTATAAAATATTCTTAGATAATCAAAATAATATTTTCTTTTAATAGGATAAAAGTGCTTCAAATATAGTGATTTAGTAAAAAATATTATTATTATAAAATATTCGTAGATAATCAAAATAATATTTTTCTTTTAATAGGATAAAAGTGCTTCAAATATAGTGATTTAGTAAAAAATATTATTATTATAAAATATTCGTAGATAATCAAAATAATATTTTTCTTTTAATAGGATAAAAGTGCTTCAAATATAGTGATCATTATGTTCATAGACATCAAGTGATGAAGTATAATGGCATGAATATCAATATTTAAAACTATAAAATACCTCTTAAATAGATAAAATAAAATAAGTAAAAATAATTCAAATATTTAAAATAAAATTAAATATTTCTTTAATAAATATAACTCTTCAAACAATAAAGAATACTGGTACTTGTATTAAAAGGAGGTTAAGGATTATGCCAATAGAAAACTATAAGTATATTAATATGTTGTAAGTATTTGTGCATAGTGCATATGGATGCCATGTGCTGTAAATTCTAATTGTATGTGGCTGGATTAAACAATTAATAATAAGTGCTAAATAATGGAATGAAATAAACTTAGACAAATCTTTATTTTTTCCTTAAAGAAAATTAAGTATTATCTAATTGTGAAATATTTGCATACAATTTAAAATATAAAACAATGCAAATGAAGAAAAAGAGTTACCATCAAATTGACAAAAAAATGTTGCAAAATGTTTCCATCCACTTGGAAAATCAATATTTATTTGACTTTTACATGATAAGCGAGATTTTGGAGGCTTTTACCATTAAATGGCAACTGATTTAACATTAAACAATAGCTAAAACTTGTTTCCCAACTACTCAACAAACGTGAGACTTGTTTCAAGCTCAAATCTCACACTATATGTAACCAATAGACTATAAAAAATATAAAATTAAAATAATTCTAAAATAAAATATTTTTCCATAACATCACTATAAAGTCTTACTCTAAATTAATATTCTTTAATTCAACTAATATTCTTTCTTTAAAATGTTTCCTAACTACTCAACAGATGTGAGACTTGTTTCAAGCTCAAATCTCACACTATATGTAACCAATGGACTATTAAAAAAAAATTAAAATTAAAAAAATTCTAAAATAAAATAATTTTCCATAACATCACTCTAAAGTCTTACTCTAAATTAATATTCTTTAACTCAACTAATATTATTTCTTTTAATTGAATAAAAATGTTCGGTACAAAAAATTATAATTGCTTCAGCAATCCTTGAAATTAATGATCACAAGATTTTTGCTCACTTTCAGGAACAAGAGGCCATGGATTCTGATGGTATCATGTAAATGTATGTTTAATTTTTGCGACGTTGTTGATATTTGGCTATACAAATGATCCATTTAACAACAAGAATCACGGGGTATCCATTTTACTGGATTCATGTATCATGTAAAGGCCTTATTAATCGCCAATTTTCTCTTACGCCCTGCTGAATGTATGATGGCAAGATGATGAAACTTTTATAGTAATGTTTTAGGTAAACCTTGACGGGCATTACTGCAACATGACTCAAGCACCGGTGTGGCTACATGTCGAAGTATTAGATAATCCGAGCCTACGATAGGGGAGAGGGGCCCATAATGGAGCACCCTAACTTTGCATCTCTCAAAATCCTGTGGAAATTTCAAATCACTCCCAGTTTTGTAAAATAGTTTATTTGGCAACTCATGTGCTTATATATTTCGTTTTAGGGCTATATCATCAAATATGATACCACATTAACATGCTTTTTGTTGAGGTATCCAAAAAGGCCCCAAAAAAAAGTGAGATTGATAGTGGTGCACTAAGTCATGTTTTATTGGTGGGTTGATGTGGCATCACATGATTTGTCAGTTTGTGTATTTTATGGAGAAAAAGTGTTTTGCTCCACTATAAGGCCCACTGCAGACTACTTACTATTGGAGCCCGCTCCACTATGGGCCCCTCTCCTCTATATATTAGAGTTTTCTTATCATCTTTATAATGAGTAATCTTTATGCATTTATTTTGCAATCTCTTCTTGCATCTTTCTTGAAAAAAGGGTTTTGCATGCACTGATATAATATATCTGGCCTGTTTATGTTTAGTCTGACTCTATAGTACCTTGTAGCTTAACGAATTGTTATTTAAAACCAGAGATACACTGAATAGAAGAGTCTATTGCAGAGCATCTATCTATATTTCAAACTTAAACTTTATGAGGTTGGCAAATAGTACAAATACCATTATAACCCAATATCGAACAGTGGATCGGATCTGAACGTTTGCCGGCTGCAAAAGCTTTTATGGCTTCCACGGTATAGTAGCCACAAGAGAGGTTCAAAAAATGTGAAATGCATTCGCACAAAACAAATCTGGAGTAAAAACAAATTATTTGACTCCTTCCAAGTCATGTAGAGAACTTCATTTATATAAAATTTTGGATTTAGGTACAGCTGAAGGTTAAGAGTGTTGGTCAATATCAATATTGTTTATGGATGGTGTGGGGGGCGTGTGACAGGGTATCAGGGGTGGCAAAACTTTTTTTTTATTTTAGGGATAGTGGGGAATGATATATATCCAAGTTTCCTGGATGGGATGGGATGGGAGATGTGGGACATAGTTTATGGGGTGGCAAAAAATTTCCTAAATTTTAGGGATAGCAGGGGTTAGCTAATATATATAATAAAAGAACATATAAAATAACCACAATTTGCAACAAATGTACAAAATTTAGAAAGCGCCTGATAATTGATAATTCAATTTCAATTGTCAAATCATTAACATAAAGATGAATCAAAATAGTTCATATCACAGTATCATTACTGTGAATTGGAATTAATTCGAGACATCACCACTACCTCATTTCACGAAACAAGGCAAGTCCCCCACCACCAAGCCCAAATAAAGCCTTCAAAGCCACATGGACCTTCTGATGCATCCCTTTTTTGGGTGTGAAATAACAAATATTTAGGTGGGCTTGTGGGCCCCCCAATAAAAGGTGAAATCTCTCTTCTTTTTTTGGCCTTAATACTGTGACAGGCAGGGGATGTTCCGATATGACAGGAACATCAAGGATGGCAGGCATCACATAGATGTCCTAGTAACCGTCCCCCCAATTTGGGGAAATGTCAAGGGGCCGGCCCTGAAAATTTTGATTAAAGGGGTCAGGGAGATATCAAACTGTCCCTGGAATGAGATTATGTTGGGAAAACCTGGTCAACATTGATCCATTATTTGTAAGAGGGGGTTCTAATCTCCATGTCTGAAGACATTTAACAATAAGAATCCTTGAATGTGTCCATTTGGAAATATTTTGATACTATGCTCCATGGTATCAATCTGGTGCTTAAATGATGATTGTTCTCTTGAATCGTATTGCCCACATTTTTATGTGAAACTTTCAAACAAAACATGAAATAGTTTATATAACATCAAAGTAACATAGATTGCAAACTCACTGAGTACTTGTAGGCAAAAACCAAAATTAATTTACTTGAGAGTGGGAACCCGTGACTCAACCTGTATAGGAACTCATGAGTTGACCTGCACAGGAACTCGCAACATTGTATTTTGTGTTTTTGTTGCCAATCAAATTGACCACTGAATGAGGGATGACTATAAATCAACGAAAGATAACTGTAATGTGGGCACAAAACACAGAAAAAACACACAAACTCAGGTGCTCAGGGTTTCTGAGTTTCCTTATGTTTCTGAATTGCGGTGTTTTTTAATGTATTATGCTGCCAAGTTTCTTCTATGTTCAGGCACCTACGGTTTTAAAAAAGCTGGGTGAAGAATTTTTTGCGCATATAAGCAGCTGAGAACCAATTTATGTTTTCTTAAAGAATTCAAGTATTGGCTTAAGTTGCCAAGTTTTTGCCAAATTTGGGTCCTGCTAAGCCCAGGTTTGTGAACTATGTTTTACATCATTTCCTTTAACGTATCAAGTGATATTCTTGTTCAGGACATATCCCCATTTCAGTACTATTGCTCAAACCATTGACCAAGAAATTTGAGAGACAAACTAGGCTCTGCAAAGAAGCCTTTGTAAGGAATCACATATAATGTCACTTTTTGTTTATATCAATGTCTTGTAGATGCAATTTACCATCAAAAGCACATCACAGACTGTACACAGATTTCAAAACTATCTAGATAGTGATTTTTTGTAAAGCTGTCATATGCATCAGACAGATCACTTCCATGAGGATCCCTGTCATGCACAAGGACTTGTTCAATTGAAATCTTAAATCATTCTTAGGCACATTTGGGCAGAACTTAAGCAAAAACATCCAGATACCCCTCAAAATAGCATATACTTTTCCCCTCTTCATCCCTTCTCCAGTAAGCTCACCCACTAGAATCAAAATGGATGAATACTGTACACTCAAATCATCAATAAATATGGCATGTATATAAAGCAGATGATTGATTTACATATAAGACATTTTCATGCTTTGATAAATTGTTGATGACAAAATGTTCTCTCTCGCTTTCAGCTCATATGCACTAGCCCAAAAGCTCTATTCCTGGGGGTGCACGAAACTGGACTGTGAGGTGTCACTCTTCATATCTGTTTTTTTGTTCAAACCAACTGGAAAATGTTCCATGCCAAGATTCTCAACCTATGTTTTGACACAAACAATGATCATGAGAAACATATAAACAAGCAATTTCACAATTCATTGTTGAATATAAATTGTTACTCTGGATCTGCGTGTCCTTTTTGCTTGCTCTCAAAAGGAAATATATAAATATCATCTCACAAACCTGTTCAGCCTGAAGCTGTGCCTTTTGTCTGGCCCGATTTTCTTGCAGTGCCTTTTGACGGCTCTCATAAAGATAAAAATCATCAACAATAGAGGACTGTGACCGATAGTTCTTGAAGATGTCCAACATTTCAAGGCCCTCCAGAAGATTAATCTGGAATAAAAATCATATCCTATGTTATATCCAAATAATATCTCCCAAACTTATTAATGTTACATGACATCTGCAAAATAAAGGGGTGTGAAAAACCCTCGCTCAATAAAAAGATGTATGAAGCAGAGCAATGTTTGGAAAATTGTGCATTACAGCAGATTTTAGCTCATAATAAAGCACTTTCAGATATAAAAAACATAATCTGTAGGGACAACTCTATGGATATTACCTATTCATTACAAAGGAGGAAAAGACAAAACAACCCTTCAAATTATGAGTTTAAACTTTACTTACATATACTAAAAGCAACAAAAGAACTAAATGAACGACTGTTTCACACTGGTAAAGGATTGTCCAACAAGGATGAAGATTTAAAATTCAGCCCTACATAGATCAGGAGAATAGATTCTAGAAATTATTAGACTTAAAGGCAAAAAAACAATTCACTTGAAAACACCAACTAAAATTTTATGTAATGAATCTCACATACCAGCAAATCGCTATTCTTGAAAGTTGAAACCTCTAGATTTGAAAAAATTATTAAAAAAAGGCACAAGGAAATTGCAAGACATTCGTGTAGAAGTTGCCTTGCAGGTCTCGGGACTCTTAGTTTGAATATTTCCTTAATCAACATCAAGAAATAAATTATATCATCAACCTTTGATGATTAATGTAAAACAAAAAAGGTCATTTTTTATGTGTTAATACTGGCTTTTTATGGCAGTTACCATTTATGATTTTCACACAAAAAGTAAAATGTTGCTAGCTTGAGAATGGGGAAAAAAGGAAGAGGCATTTTGCAATTTGATCAGCATCCAAACTGTTCAGTGTTTAAAAATAAACTTTCACAGTAAAACCAAAAGATTAAAAATAACTTACCTCCTGAGTATCCCTGCTATTTGTAACAGGCTTGTTGTCATTATTTTCAAGTATAATATGACGTAACTTAGAGTTAGGAATGTCTTTTATGATATGCCATTTCACTGAGAAACACCCAGTCCATGTATCCTGCTGCCAGAAATCCATATTTTTGCTGAAGTCCACAGGTCCTACCATTTCCGCAACACCACAAAACCGGCCACTTCCATTCACCTGAAATATTCCAAGGAAAAACTTGAAAATTTTGGAAACAATGTCTTGCATGGGAAAAAATAATATCATCTGCATTTGCTATACCATCCCTACCACCAAGAGATAAATTGTAGACAGTTAAGCCAAGAAAACTTACAGAGAAGAACAAAAATATTGGACAAGCTCCAGGTTTGTCACCAGCTCTCAACTGTGCATCTTGATATGCTTGATTCAACTTCTGATTTCCATTTGGCGTACTTGCCCAGACATTGTACTTAATGCTCTTGTGAATATCATCTTCACTATAAGATTTGATAACAAAGAATATTGCATCATGGTACTTAGTAATAAAATCAGAACGGTTGTAACTATTCATGTCTCCAAGGACACTTAGTATTTCATTGACTCTGTCAGAAAACTGACTTTGCCCTTTAGCCTGCCTACTTGATGTCAGTTCCTCATTAATGGGCCTTCTCCTTGGATGTTGCATTGCATCACTTGAGCCACCACGGACTTGTTGGCCATCATCAATGTAGTTCCGATTCCCAACCAACCTCTTGTTGTGTAGTACCCATTCTGGGTCATTGTTTCTCATTTCCACTTGATAGGGTATCAAAACATCACTTGTTCTCACTTGGGTGGAGGAAGATGGAACACCGAAAGGGAGGCCATGCTGTGGATGTAGATTTGCTGGGACAGGATATGAATAAACTGCTTGCTGAGGCCAAAAAGAAACCAACACGAATTTCATCATTTCAATCAACAAAAGCAACTCAGAATTTAAAATATATATCTACATTCCAAAGGAAACTTTAACAAATTTATAAATCAATCTATGTTTTTAGTAAATGTTCTGATACCTTATGAAACTATAATACCTGTGTAGGTGGGAATTGAAGAGCTGGTACAAATTGGCCAATTGTTGCATGGATTCCAGATGAAAAACCATTGCTTTGAAAATTTCCAGCATTTCTTGGATCTGGCCAATATGGCATAGCAGGTCTATCATAATTGGTAACTTCTACAGGAACAGAGCTTGTGAAAGCAGCAGGCAGAACACCTCTGCCATAAGAACCATGGGATGGTATTAGATATGACTGAAACCCAGGTCTGCCCTCAAAGGCATAGTTGTTACCATTTTGAATGCCATGGACATACGGTCCTTGAATTCCCAAATCTTCTGGACCTGGCATCACAGCTTCCAATGGTGGATTATCTGGTGGAAATGTCCAATACTGATACTCTGGATAAGCTACTTGCTGATAAAGTGAACCTGGATGATGAGACTGATAACCATAATAAACATTTTCTGTGCCAAGTGGTGTGATTGGTGTCTCTCCAGGGCTGTAAAATGTCTGAGGTGGGTGCCCACCATCAACCGAGGGATATAAAAAGGAAGCAGCTTCATTCTGATAAACCTACATAAAAAACCAAAAGAAAGCATCTTTGGCAATATACATTGGGCAATTAAATCAATTATTGACATATAAAATAATCAGGCATCAAAATAAGATAAATATTTACTAAAGTATATAAAGGAAATATTTGTCTGATTTCAGTGCTGCAGAAACTACAGGTAATAAATCACAAAACTGATTCTCACCGGAAAATGATACCCAAAGTCATTTATAAATGCAGACTGCTGATATCCATTTGTCCCTGCTATGTGTGGATTATTCACTGCAAATTCCAAATTATATCAGATGCTGTGCAATTAATTTAGCCATATTTGCTTGAAATTCTGAATAAGTGGCCTTACCCCCATAGGAATATACTAGTGAAGCAGGATGGCCACCAGGTGCAACAGGTGCAACATATGCAGACAATGTAGTATCATTCCCTGCGTTGACAACTACAGGTTGTGAAGTTGATGGTAATTCAGACACCCTTGTTTCCTTATCTCTTTTGCCGAGACTTGAAGGTTTATGCAATGTTCTTATATCCTGATGGAAACAATGGTGCTTCAGACAAATTGTAATAAAAGAGATTGTTTCCTCCTTGCTCTAGTAAACCACAGTATTCTAAGGTCCATTTAAGTTTTAAAGACTTAAATTTGGAAGGAAAATAAAATGCAAAACTTTTTCATTTTGGAACCAGGATCTCCATGCTACACTTCAATTTAATAAATCATCAAAGTAATAATAATCCTGCAAAAGATTCTTTTCTTATGAAAACCAAAAAGGTTACTCACTTTTTAATTTCAAACTATCATAATAATATTTAATAATAGATAGCATAAGCTAATATATCATCGTTGTAGCATGAAAACATGTAATACACTAAAAATGATATTAATAGAAAACTCACCTATCAGAAAGCGTGTCTAATAATCATCTAGGAGCAACTTTTCTGAATTTCTTTGGTGCTACCATTCAACACTTCAGGAATGCCTATGTATCTAACTTTTACCAATCTGCAGGCATACTCTGCTCTGCCTATGTTAGACATGCTATTCCCCTATATCCTTGTATAATATACACTTCAAGGCACATTGACCAGTCCAACTCTTGTAGAACATATCCCTTCTATGTCTATCATCTATCCATTTCTTCCAGCCTACTTCCTTAATATCTAGACTTGTTTGGCCTCTTTTCTGCATTTGCATTTCCTTCTTGCTTGCATCCAAGCAGCCAAGAAGCATCCATCCATATTCCATTCGAATCCACTGATCTGGCAGTAGGTCTGTCAGCAAGTTTTTTTCTCCACGACTGTTTTACACAACTGTAAGGAGTTCTTCTATTATTGCCACCTCCAACAGAGGCAAGCAGAAGCTAAAACAAACAGCTCAATGCAGGAAGCTTAGTGATTTGCAGACTTTTGAAAAAATTCCTACAACTTTCATGGACTCACAAACAAACACAGCAAAGAAAAAAATTAACAGAATACAATCAAGATCGTAGATACTTCTTCAAGTTACTGAGCATTTCAAAATATTAATTATAGTCAACATGCAAATGGGCTTGTAGATATGGAGTAAAGGTCAAAAAGCTGAATAGGTAGCTAAAAGTAAAGTAGTTGACAGTTGGAACTTGGAACAGGTGCAAACAATGGATAGAAACAACTAGAAAGGTAGACGGACAGCTAAAACAGACATAGAAGATAGATAGCAATAAACTAAAAGTAGATGGACATAGGTAGAAGAACAGCAAACTGCGTATAGAAATAAATAAAATGCTGGCAGACAGCTAGGAACACAAAATGGCATTGTAAGATTTCTTGCCTATATAAACAGGCTTTTCTTATGTAATAAAAACTAAGAAAAACACAATCCAGTACTAGCCATATCAATTGGTATCAGAGCCTAAAGATCAGGGCTTCCCATATTTGAAAGTTTCAGCATACTTTCAAATTTCAAATTATTCAACATTTGACATAGTCCTTGTGTATGTCCAAAATCTTCAGCATGTTTTCAAATTTCAGACCATTGAACCATTGATATACTCCTCATGTAGATCCAGCATACAGCCTAACAATTAGGCTTTCCCACACCTGAAATTTTCTGCATGATTTCAAATCTCAGGGTAGTCAACCTTCAATACATTCCTGTACAATATCCAGCAGACCACCTAACTATAAAACCCTTTGCAGTTCTGAATTTTTTCTTTGTTTCCATAATTACCAGTGTTCCACAGGGACATGCTCGTGCCCCGCCCCCGCTTCACCTCTCCCCCAAATCAAACTGTTTCGGAGACTTGGGGACGGCTGAGAAATGTCCACCCACCACCACCGGGACTTTGAGAGACTTTGAGGAAATGATGAGGACGTCTGGATGTCTCGAGGACACCTAGCCGTCCTCGAGACAAGCCATCCCTCGAGTGTCTCGGGGATGCCCAGGCGTCCGCCACGCTGGGACGTGTAAAAAAGTGTTTTTTTTTTTAAATTTATTGAATTTTTTTGGAATGTGAGCCTTGGGCCAAGCCCTAAAGGCTTGTGGGACCCCTCTAAAAGCCCATAAGCTAAACAAAACACTCTCATTCTTCATTTTTTTGCTCACATATGCCATTTGATGTTTTGCAACAGCTAGGTGAAGAAGAGGAAAACTAGTGAAAAGAGTGAGTTTGAGGTGGTGAGAGGAACTGGTCTACATATAGCTTCATCCACTCTCTTAAGAGGAACAAACTTACCTCTAGAAGAGCAAAGAAGCTTGTGGCTGTACATAGTGCTTTGTGTCTCTTTGACCGCAAAACACTTGTGTACAAAGAGAGTCCTGTATCACGATGGGATGTAGAGCCAGAAGAGCCAGCACAAATTGATGAGGATGTTTCGGCTTCAGATGCAGGGCTGGTTGGTGTTAGTTTGGCAGAGCTTGACCACGAGGATTCCAGTAGTTCAAGTGATGAGGAGTCTAGGGATGATTAGAGACCTCCCTACAATACATTTTTGCATTTTGTACTTAT
>VDFB02262245.1:0-26338 GCA_007258455.2 Sequoia sempervirens | reverse complement strand
TGGAAACAATGTCTTGCATGGGAAAAAATAATATCATCTGCATTTGCTATACCATCCCTACCACCAAGAGATAAATTGTAGACAGTTAAGCCAAGAAAACTTACAGAGAAGAACAAAAATATTGGACAAGCTCCAGGTTTGTCACCAGCTCTCAACTGTGCATCTTGATATGCTTGATTCAACTTCTGATTTCCGTTTGGCGTACTTGCCCAGACATTGTACTTAATGCTCTTGTGAATATCATCTTCACTATAAGATTTGATAACAAAGAATATTGCATCATGGTACTTAGTAATAAAATCAGAACGGTTGTAACTATTCATGTCTCCAAGGACACTTAGTATTTCATTGACTCTGTCAGAAAACTGACTTTGCCCTTTAGCCTGCCTACTTGATGTCAGTTCCTCATTAATGGGCCTTCTCCTTGGATGTTGCATTGCATCACTTGAGCCACCACGGACTTGTTGGCCATCATCAATGTAGTTCCGATTCCCAACCAACCTCTTGTTGTGTAGTACCCATTCTGGGTCATTGTTTCTCATTTCCACTTGATAGGGTATCAAAACATCACTTGTTCTCACTTGGGTGGAGGAAGATGGAACACCGAAAGGGAGGCCATGCTGTGGATGTAGATTTGCTGGGACAGGATATGAATAAACTGCTTGCTGAGGCCAAAAAGAAACCAACACGAATTTCATCATTTCAATCAACAAAAGCAACTCAGAATTTAAAATATATATCTACATTCCAAAGGAAACTTTAACAAATTTATAAATCAATCTATGTTTTTAGTAAATGTTCTGATACCTTATGAAACTATAATACCTGTGTAGGTGGGAATTGAAGAGCTGGTACAAATTGGCCAATTGTTGCATGGATTCCAGATGAAAAACCATTGCTTTGGAAAATTCCCAGCATTTCTTGGATCTGGCCAATATGGCATAGCAGGTCTATCATAATTGGTAACTTCTACAGGAACATAAACTAGAAAGAAAAGTAGAACACTCCTGCCATAAGAACCATGGGATGGTATTAGATATGACTGAAACCCAGGTCTGCCCTCAAAGGCATAGTTGTTACCATTTTGAATGCCATGGACATACGGTCCTTGAATTCCCAAATCTTCTGGACCTGGCATCACAGCTTCCAATGGTGGATTATCTGGTGGAAATGTCCAATACTGATACTCTGGATAAGCTACTTGCTGATAAAGTGAACCTGGATGATGAGACTGATAACCATAATAAACATTTTCTGTGCCAAGTGGTGTGATTGGTGTCTCTCCAGGGCTGTAAAATGTCTGAGGTGGGTGCCCACCATCAACCGAGGGATATAAAAAGGAAGCAGCTTCATTCTGATAAACCTACATAAAAAACCAAAAGAAAGCATCTTTGGCAATATACATTGGGCAATTAAATCAATTATTGACATATAAAATAATCAGGCATCAAAATAAGATAAATATTTACTAAAGTATATAAAGGAAATATTTGTCTGATTTCAGTGCTGCAGAAACTACAGGTAATAAATCACAAAACTGATTCTCACCGGAAAATGATACCCAAAGTCATTTATAAATGCAGACTGCTGATATCCATTTGTCCCTGCTATGTGTGGATTATTCACTGCAAATTCCAAATTATATCAGATGCTGTGCAATTAATTTAGCCATATTTGCTTGAAATTCTGAATAAGTGGCCTTACCCCCATAGGAATATACTAGTGAAGCAGGATGGCCACCAGGTGCAACAGGTGCAACATATGCAGACAATGTAGTATCATTCCCTGCGTTGACAACTACAGGTTGTGAAGTTGATGGTAATTCAGACACCCTTGTTTCCTTATCTCTTTTGCTGAGACTTGAAAGTTTATGCAATGTTCTTGTATCCTGATGGAAATAATGGTGCTTCAGAAAAATTGTAATAAAAGAGATTGTTTCCTGCTCTAGTAAAACCACAGTATTCTCTAAGGTCCATTTAAGCTCTTTTAAAGACTTAAATTTGGAAGGAAAATAAAATGCAAACTTTTTCATTTTGGAACCAGGACTCATGCTACACTTCAATTTAATAAATCATCAAAGTAATAATAATCCTGCAAAGATTCTTTTCTATGAAACCAAAAGGTTACTCACTTTAATTTCCTCAAACTATCATAATAATATTTAATAATAGATAGTATAAGCTAATATATCATCGTTGTAGCATGAAACATGTAATACACTAAAAATGATATTAATAGAAAACTCACCTATCAGAAAGCGTGTCTAATAATCATCTAGGAGCAACTTTTCTGAATTTCTTTGGTGCTACCATTCAACACTTCAGGAATGCCTATGTATCTAACTTTTACCAATCTGCAGGCATACTCTGCTCTGCCTATGTTAGACATGCTATTCCCCTATATCCTTGTATAATATACACTTCAAGGCACATTGACCAGTCCAACTCTTGTAGAACATATCCCTTCTATGTCTATCATCTATCCATTTCTTCCAGCCTACTTCCTTAATATCTAGACTTGTTTGGCCTCTTTTCTGCATTTGCATTTCCTTCTTGCTTGCATCCAAGCAGCCAAGAAGCATCCATCCATATTCCATTCGAATCCACTGATCTGGCAGTAGGTCTGTCAGCAAGTTTTTTTCTCCACGACTGTTTTACACAACTGTAAGGAGTTCTTCTATTATTGCCACCTCCAACAGAGGCAAGCAGAAGCTAAAACAAACAGCTCAATGCAGGAAGCTTAGTGATTTGCAGACTTTTGAAAAAATTCCTACAACTTTCATGGACTCACAAACAAACACAGCAAAGAAAAAAATTAACAGAATACAATCAAGATCGTAGATACTTCTTCAAGTTACTGAGCATTTCAAAATATTAATTATAGTCAACATGCAAATGGGCTTGTAGATATGGAGTAAAGGTCAAAAAGCTGAATAGGTAGCTAAAAGTAAAGTAGTTGACAGTTGGAACTTGGAACAGGTGCAAACAATGGATAGAAACAACTAGAAAGGTAGACGGACAGCTAAAACAGACATAGAAGATAGATAGCAATAAACTAAAAGTAGATGGACATAGGTAGAAGAACAGCAAACTGCGTATAGAAATAAATAAAATGCTGGCAGACAGCTAGGAACACAAAATGGCATTGTAAGATTTCTTGCCTATATAAACAGGCTTTTCTTATGTAATAAAAACTAAGAAAAACACAATCCAGTACTAGCCATATCAATTGGTATCAGAGCCTAAAGATCAGGGCTTCCCATATTTGAAAGTTTCAGCATACTTTCAAATTTCAAATTATTCAACATTTGACATAGTCCTTGTGTATGTCCAAAATCTTCAGCATGTTTTCAAATTTCAGACCATTGAACCATTGATATACTCCTCATGTAGATCCAGCATACAGCCTAACAATTAGGCTTTCCCACACCTGAAATTTTCTGCATGATTTCAAATCTCAGGGTAGTCAACCTTCAATACATTCCTGTACAATATCCAGCAGACCACCTAACTATAAAACCCTTTGCAGTTCTGAATTTTTTCTTTGTTTCCATAATTACCAGTGTTCCACAGGGACATGCTCGTGCCCCGCCCCCGCTTCACCTCTCCCCCAAATCAAACTGTTTCGGAGACTTGGGGACGGCTGAGAAATGTCCACCCACCACCACCGGGACTTTGAGAGACTTTGAGGAAATGATGAGGACGTCTGGATGTCTCGAGGACACCTAGCCGTCCTCGAGACAAGCCATCCCTCGAGTGTCTCGGGGATGCCCAGGCGTCCGCCACGCTGGGACGTGTAAAAAAGTGTTTTTTTTTTTAAATTTATTGAATTTTTTTGGAATGTGAGCCTTGGGCCAAGCCCTAAAGGCTTGTGGGACCCCTCTAAAAGCCCATAAGCTAAACAAAACACTCTCATTCTTCATTTTTTTGCTCACATATGCCATTTGATGTTTTGCAACAGCTAGGTGAAGAAGAGGAAAACTAGTGAAAAGAGTGAGTTTGAGGTGGTGAGAGGAACTGGTCTACATATAGCTTCATCCACTCTCTTAAGAGGAACAAACTTACCTCTAGAAGAGCAAAGAAGCTTGTGGCTGTACATAGTGCTTTGTGTCTCATTGACCGCAAAACACTTGTGTACAAAGAGAGTCCTGTATCACGATGGGATGTAGAGCCAGAAGAGCCAGCACAAATTGATGAGGATGTTTCGGCTTCAGATGCAGGGCTGGTTGGTGTTAGTTTGGCAGAGCTTGACCACGAGGATTCCAGAGTCTAGGGATGATTAGAGACCTCCCTACAATACATTTTTGCATTTTGTACTTATTTTGATATCAATGTATCATGCTACTCATTGTAATCATCTTTATGATATGATATTATGATGACATGTCATTTTCGATATAATAGAAATCTCAAATTCGACAATTTCATTTGTCAAATTTTAATATTTTATTTACTTTTAGTCTTTTAGTAATAGTATTCAAGTATTTAAAATGTTAGTATTTGCAATTTTGATATTTTACTAATTTGCCAAAGTTTAATTTGAAATGTTATTCTTAAACATTTTTTTATAACTAGTTATTCAAGTGCCATATGTATATCAGCATCCGCATCTCGCCCCCTACCCCAACCCCCGCCGTCTCCAAACTTAGACCCTTTGTCCCCCTGTCCCCGTCAGGAAACTCCGTGGAACACTGATAACTTCAGATTTGTGCCAAACAGTTTGTGGAACACCAATAACTTCAGATTTGTGCTAAACAGTTTGGGTCCTATCACTACAAGCCAAGGTACATCTCGTAGTTATTTACTGAATTCTAATTTACTAATATGGTTCCAGATTTCAGATCTCAAGATTATTGTTGTTGTTTGGATGTACAGCGCAACAGCAACAAATTTCAGTATTATATTTAGTACAGGTCCTTGTGAACTGAGCTTCTTATTCATAACTTTATTTCTGTAACAACAGAAGCTCATTAGTTTTTATTTAACATTGTATCATTGAACTTTTCATCTTTTCATTTTTATTTGATGAATAATCCAAGTAGTCCTTGACCATTGTTCAAAAGTGCAATTTGGGTTGCGCACACAAGAGTTACAGAAATGATGGCAACAATAGGAGACATGTTAACTCCAACTTGTGCAATGAATGATGAGATTGTTCCAATAACTGATAAAACCTCCCATACAACCATACAACATCACACTAATGGTTTGACCTAGGAACTTGATTTCATCTGCACAACCGAACTTGTCACCTTCACTTCCTAAAGTTGTCAAGGATACAGATGATTGTACTACTCTGCCACAATCTCTACGAGATCCTTGTGATCTTAACCACAAGGCACCATGCACTTCTCGAATGATTTTTGCACACTCATGAAGAAGATATTGTTTTGGAGACTACAAATCTTCTAGAGAAAGTTCTAGTGGTGAGCAATTCTTTTAACTAATACTCCACCACCATGCTATTACCTCCTCCACTGGTTACAAGGAAAAGGCCATCAACGCCACACTAATCATGTTTATACCACTCTAACTACAACCAATCTCTTATTTAGGCCATGTACAACCGAGCAAACTGATGATGAACTTCACATTGCTCATCGCACTACTCAATTAATAGTAGGTTCCAATCCTATATGGGCAATTATTTTGATTAATACCCACCATGCTACCTCCTCCGATGGTTACATCCATAGGAAAAGGCCATCAACACCACATTGAGTCTGGTCCTACTACTCTAACTACAATTCAATTTTCTTCTATGGGCCAACCGCTATTAAGCAAACCAATGATGAACTTCATATTGCTCATCCCATTATTCAGTTAATAACAGGTTCCAATCCGAAGCAAGCTTCCTCACAGATCCACAATGGACTCTTTAAATCTTTAGCATTGGCATCTTTTCCTCATGTTTATTGCCCCCATATGTTCTTGTCTTAATCAAGGAGTACACTCATATTGTTCATCCCATTACTCAGTTAATAGCAGGTTCTGACCTTTAGTGAGCTTTCTCACAGCTCCACAATGTAATCTTTACAGCTTCAGCATTGCCATCTTTTCCAAATGTTTCATTGTCCCCATACATTCTGCTCTTAAACAAGGACCAGCTCTGTTTTCAGCAACTGCAATCAAATTACACCACCCGAATCCACTGGTATCTCCTTAATACAAAGATTTTTTGTTCAAACCATCAATTTTTTGAGCTTTGATCCTCATTCAAGGATATTGTTAGCATCGACAAAATTCTTCAGTCATTTCAATCCCAGGTGTTCCAACTCTTCTAATTAAACATTCAGAATATACCCATTCAGAGACTCCCTTTGTCACTGTTGTGGCTTACATGCATTTCACACTCCACCACATTTTATTCTTTGCATCTACAAAGCGGTACTAATTTATCAGATGAAATTGGGGTCCACATAGGATGATGACATATTGTGTATTCAAAAAGCTTACTATAGTCCACATGCAAGTTGGTCTGATAGAAATAAAGTAAAAAGAAAGACAGCTGTATATAATAGAATTAATCTTAACTTGCTCATTAGAGTCCTAGACATTAACACCTAGAGCATGGGAGATTTTTTAATAGAAAATTCCAACCCAACCTTTTTGTCCATTTGTGTATACATTTTTAATATTTGAATATATGAATGTGAAAAACCTGAATACAAGTAGATTTTGAAATTTTCCTTCAGAAAGTAAAATGGCATTTGATTTCCTTACCCAGAATGCAAATTAAATTTACCTCTTTTTCTGCTGAGGTGGCATTGCAAAAATTGGAAAAAGACAATACAGCAATTTTGGAGGCCCAAACTCTCAAGGACATATTCATGCCAATACTGCTCAGGTTTTTCTGGCATAAAATTATATCAAAAAGCTCTTGAAGCTGACTTTTCAAAGCCATGAGGATAATTGACAATCAAAATATCTTTTCTCCATAACAGATGGCATATCACCCAGCATAAAATCCAAGAGTTAGAGCTTCCAAAAAACATTCATTGAATGGGTCTCTATATGAAAACCCTGTAGACAAGTAAACTTTGAAAATTCCCTTCATTTTGCAAAAAGACATTTGATTTGTTTATTCAGATTGTTGCAACATATGATGATTTTCCTCTTATTCTGCTCATGTCACATTGCAAAAATGACCGCATAACAATTTGGGAAGCCCAATTTCTTGAGATTGTATTTTTCTCAAAAAGTGCTCAGGCTTTTTTTAACATTACCACTTGTTGAAAGGAACTGACTTTTTGATGGCACAAGAATGACTCCAATTGAATGCTTTATCTGAGGGAAATTCAAGCTGCAAAATGAGACATTTCCAGAGTACTCCTTTTCTTAAATTCTCACTCTAACATGACATGTAAAGATCCAAAACTCAAATAACAAAAATGTTATGTACCTAGGTGTATGATGCGAATATGTATATGGGACATGTATGATCCTTAATTAGTCATATAGGGTAATTTGTGTATAAGCATTATATGGCCATGTGTTGATCAATTATGTAACAAGTGGAGATGAAAGGTTTAACCTCTATTATTATTAGATGAAAGGTTATAGATAGAAGGCTTATATTATCATAAAGGCATCACGTGCAGATATTGTTTATTGGTTTAACTCCTGTAGTGGGGGGTATTTTGGTGTACTCCCTACCATAAGGTGTACTGTATGGTGTAATTCTACCTCAAGGATATTCATTCTAGAGTTATGAATGTTTGGGTACAACTGTACCTTCCATATCACTTATGTTATGCCATCTCCACTCTATTTATGCATTTCCTTTTTTCCTTAATTGGTGAAATGAGGATTTACCTGGACTTCAGCCCATAAGACCAATATGGGACCCAATACCTGGCATGCAAAGCGTACACTTTGATGCATTAACACAACAAAAGCTTGCCCGGCAATTCCTATAGTGGGATTGAACCCAGGTCTTCATTGTGGTAACATTCCATCTTTACAACTCAGACACGTCTGCTTGTCTATTTTCAGCATATTTCTTGTTATGTACCTAGTTTTTTTATATTATAATGGTGAGAGTTATGAAATAGCAGAAATAAGGCATACATAAACCATGGTTAGTAATGTTGATTAATTTCCAGTTAAGGTTGTGGTGAACAGTTAAGTTTTGGTTAGGCTATATTGGGATGGTTAATGTGTGATTAAGCTAAATTGGGCTGGTTTAGTTGTGGGTTAGCTATATTGGGCCTAATATCCATTCATGAAAAGGGCACATTTTCTGCTGCATTAACACAAAAATAGCTTGCCAAGCAGTTCTTAGTGGGGGGGGATTGAACCAGAACCCCAGTCTTCATTGCAGTAACTCTCCATCTCTACCACTCAGTCACACCCGCTGGTTTAGTTTTGCATATTTCTTGGTATGTAGCTACTTATATGATATTATGATGGTGGCAGTTATGAAGTAGCAAAAATGTGGCATACAAAAACAATGGTTAGTAATATTGGTTAATTTTGCCATTTGGTTAAGCTATATGTGACTTGTTAGTTGGTGATGCTATATTGGGCTGGTTAATTTGTAGTTAAGTGCTACTGAATCAGTGAATTGTAGCTGAGTTATATTTGGTTATGCATGGGTTATATGCATAATGTGTAGGTAAAACATGTAAAGTGTTGGTTAACCATAGCTCACTAGACTCTGAAGACTAAAATAATCTTATTAGTACCTGCAATGGCAGGGATTCTATAGCATTCAGATTAGCAAAGAATTAAGAACAATTGACCGATCACATCATTTTATTTTTCTTCCCCCTCTAGAGTTTCAAAAAGATCTTGTCAATTTTTTAATTAAATTCTTTTTTTAAGAGTTAAGACCAATCAAATGTTCTTTCCATATAATTTTTGTATATTCACTTATATTTTGCCCATTGTCAGACCCACAATAAGACATTTTTTGTGGAGGTGGTGTGACAATGTACATTTAACAACACTATGTAAGAATTCTTAAATGAACAAAAGAAGGCATCACTCATTTCATGTGGAAATTTTGGACCTGTGGTAAAAAAATAGAAAGGAATCTGCAACAAATACAAGATGTTAGCAGACAGAAATTAATTGCTAGATGGGCATTTTCAATCTATATTTCTGCAAAAGACAGACACGTGTCTAACAAAAGATTTGCAGCCACGTTTTGGCACACTTCAGTGTGAACCAAAGAAGGCATATGGAAGGAGAATGGGATACGACAGTCTTTTATGTTCTCAATGTGATTAGATTCAAAGGTGACACCATGCATTAACATAAGAACCATATTATTAAAGACTTCGATGGCGGCATATAAATGTCCCCCCAAATTTAGGGTTACAAGAATTAGCAACATAAGGACTACTACAAAGTTCAATTGTGAAAGTGCCACTATATTTAGTGGCATCACAATTATGCATCAATATTACCCACATGTAAAGGGCCTCACTGAATATTATAGTATATAAAACAAAACTTACATGCACAAAAATGAGCAATACATTACTAGAAGAAATTTGAGTAATTTCTGATTCTTTGATTTCATGCCATGTACAACCGTAGTGATGTTACATGTATTGCAAAAGCAAAAGCTTGCATGAAGTTCATTATCTTGAGTTTCAAATGAATCAATGGGGAATTCAACACATGGAAAATTCCAAAAGGAAGAAAGATCATAATCTGTATCATTCTCAATATCTCAAAGAACAAACAAATAGTTGGTTAAGTACCATGAAATTAGTAACAACTGGAATAAACATACCTCTGCATCTGAACTAGGATTTGGATTAATTTGAAGAACCTCCACCTTCTCACGTATTTCTACGACACGAGTTAAAGAGATAAAAAAACTTTGAAATTATAGACAGTTTAGAAGCCAGATTACATTACTGGCTGCATCAGAGACATTGAATAGAACATAACTCAAAAATTAAAACAAATATTAGCCTCATTCATTTTAAAATATACTCTAGTTTGATTTCTGCTGTACAGATACAGATTAACAAGCTTCGATTTGTATTCAGGAATTACATGAACAGCCTCTAAATATCTTTGCCACCAGGCAAATGGCCTAACAAAAAAGAAGGGCGAACATTCTCTTGTGGCTTATTTGAAGCTGATGTTGCACTAATTCTTAAAACTGTTGAAGTAGAAACAATTTGGGTAAGAAAAGGACAGAAACCTGGACCGTAACCTTATAGGAAATTGAAATGAAATGGTAAAACGGTAAGAAATGAAAGGAAATCACAGGGAACAACATTGAAAATGCTGGCAATGCCCCTTTCCCCTACTCCCTCACACCCCCACAATAACACATTGGAGCTTGTATTCCCAAGATGAATTTTCCAGAATTTTTTAGTACACAAAAGAACTTAAGGACAAGAAGAGTGTACCCAAACTCGCAAAATTTGTGAATATAGTGTGTGTTAAAAGATTGACTAAAATGCAGATACATGTAAGCTTAACTCCTCCCCTGAATTCAAATACCTCGCTTACCCCTCCGTATCAATGCCTAAGCCAGTCTTGATCTAAATTTCAATATAAGCAATTCAATACTGTTGTGCAAACTTGAACTCAATTACTCAGAAGAATCCCTAATACTGAATCGACATTGAAACCCTTTGGCTTTGTGGCCCATATCTCTAATGCTAAGCATGCTCGCAGCTCAATTATCATTAACCATTAACTTGAAACCTTTGGCCTTGTAAGCCAGTAAAAAGACCTGAATGTTAAATCTGCACATCAATGGCTTCCATGCTAACTAAAAGCTGACAGTTAATACCATACATTTATAACAATGAGACCTAGTCCCTATCTATAGTCAAGTGACAATAGGATGTTACAAAAGGACCTTTACAAATCATTGATCAGATCATAAGTAGTGCCAACTCTTGTGTGTTCCTGTGCAAAGGGCTAGAACACACTTCTCTGGTCCTCTGCCCCCCAATCCCGCATACACACGTCCACATTGTCACTTTAACCTACATGTGCCTCTCATAGTATGTACACCTTGGTCGATTTGTGATTGCAGGTGGTCAAATTTGCAAAATTATGGGACCAATAGTTGTAATATTATGGTACTGAGGATAGTGTTATATTATTGGGGATTCCTAAGAGAGTAATACATTCAAATTCCCACACTGCAATAAGGTGGCCCCTACTTCCAGTAGAGTTGTAGTAATAATGTGCTGTATAGTGTAAGAATAATCATGACCCATATTCACAAAAATCTTAAGGAGGAGTTCAAGCTTAACATAAATGTGGCCATAACCTCGCCAAATATTTATCAAGCCAGAAAAATAAGGCAAAAGATCCCTCCTTAAATTTTGGAAACATGTAACCATGGTGGTACTACTGAACTTAATTAAATTCAGCTAAACCAAACAAATTGATGTTGGGCCAATAAAAAACAAGAAAAAATACCAGCTGTCAAAACCTACAAAGTCAGTTTATTAGAACCAACTCCTCAAAATCTACATGTATGCTCTATTCTTACAATTGCCAGTCATCGAATTAAAAACTCCAAGCTTTCAGCAATCATTACAACTAGCAAGAGAACTTTGATATATCAAAACCAAAGGAGACACAATCATAAAATAAAACCCTAAAAAGCTAATCCCGAGCATTCAATTTAAAGAGCATATGAAACACAAGCATTAATATATGGATACAATTCAAATCCAGAGGAAACAAAACATCAATCCAATTTACAGTGCAAACAAAACATCACATACCAAATACCAATCCAGACACAATTTATGAGAAATGCTTCATTTTTATTTTTTACTTATATTTACACAGACAATTACAAAACTTGCGCAAACAGACAAATTCAAGAGCAGGATACGGTCCACACTGTCCATGTCCGATGCCATCTTATCCCTGCTTTCTCAGCATTGTCCGCTGCTGCTGCTAACACCAGCCAGTTCCACCACTGCTATCAGCCAGAAGTCTCAATATTAGACCCCAAAAGCCAATGTGTATCATCCTCGTCAGTTGAAAGCCGTCCCCAACTCCATATCTGCAGACAAATAAACACTGTATCACTTATAATCACTTGAAAGCCCTTTTAAATCTATATATGGAGACATATGCACAGCATGTATCTTCATAATTTGAAATCCCTCCCCAGAACTATTCATGTGTGTGCCATACGCATACACATTGTATATATCACATTCACCTGAAAGCCTCCCTCCCCGAGTCTTTATATCCATACATATACACATTGGATATATACTGCACGCTAAATATTTAAGAGAGATGAATACCTAATTCATATGATTGAATTCCAATGATGCGAGAAAAAGCCGAGGTATACATTCAATACAGACAACAAACCCTACATACAATTGAGCAAATAAGTGCTTGATTTTCAAGACATGGTCACAATTGAACCAAGTGGGTGTTTCAATTTCAAGACCTAGTCAAACTGGACCAAGTCGATGTTTGAATCTCAATACCTCGTCACTCTGGGATGAAGTGGTTGTTCGAATTTCGGGATTTCTTAGCAAATGGGTGTTTTTGAGTTTCAGAATTCCATATGTACCCGTAACTGCCAAAACCTGTTGTTGCAGACAAATGGGTGTAAGAAACCAAGTGGGTTTGGACAATTTCTTCTCCCTTCTCATTGGGTGGCATTTGGCACAGAACATATACGTTGTATATATATAAAATAATACAAGTGTACTGAATTATGAACGAACCTACCCTCGGATTCGCGCTGTTTCTGGATAAAAAGGCGTTTATCTATTCCCCAATGAAATCCTAACTCCAGAATCATTGTCATTCAGGATTGGAAAGTCCCACTGGTCCGTAATTGACATTTAAACTTGTCGAAAACAAAACAATGAATTACCTGATTTGTGTCTTGTCAGATCGTGAAAGCTCCAGTGCAGTTTTCCTTCCCATCATGGAATGCAATACATATGGCTTTTTATAAGCACCAGGTTTTCAAATAAAACACTTAAAAAGTCGTTTGGTATTGTGTTCATTATAAGGAATATTAACTTCAAGCTTGGGTTTGGTGAACCTACACGTGAGCCTTAGGGTTGGGTTACATCGGTTTTTTTCCGCTCCTAGTCCTATTGTGGAGGACCACAAAATAGCCCTATTCAAATAAGTACAACAAAAATCAATTTGGTGCGAAACGGGCAGGTGGGTGGTTCCTAAAGAGGAGTGGGAAAATAGAAAATGTCGTTTTTGTAACATGGGTATGGTGGAGACGGAATGGCATTTCACCATGGAGTGTTCAGCGTATAAAGACATCCGGGCTAGTTATGGGGTCACCGTGCAGGTCGATAATTTAAATACTCTGTTTGAAGAATCAAGGTTAGACAAAGTTGCAAACTTCATCATCAAAATTCACTGCAGGAGGGCTGATCTTGAACAGAGTTTACAATCTGCTTAGGGCCTTTTATGGGTGGCTCTTGTGCTGGTCTTGGGTCCCTTAGGCTTCTTTGGCCTCGTGGACGTCATTAAAATTTTTCATTTCATTTCATTTCATATGATTTGGGAGGATGAAGTGAAAGACTTTAATGATAATATTTATAGGAATGAAAGTGGAAATAAATTATTTCATATTTATTAAATAAATAAATTTTATCAAATTTTCATTTTTTTTGATGTTGGATTTTTAATTAGTTGATAGGTTATATATAGTGTGAGATTTGAGTCTAAAACATATGTTAAACTAGTGTCGTTTAATGGTAAGAGTCCAAAATATCAGCTAAAAGCCTCCAAAATCTTGTATAAAAGCTAGATAAATATTAATTTGACAACTACATGGGAACATTCTATTTCCATTTGCAATGTTTTTTGCCAATTTGATGGCAACTTTCTTTTTTCATTTGTGTTGTTTTATGTTTTAAATTTGTATGCAAATATTTCATAATCAAATAATACTTAATTTCTTTAAGCAAAAAATCTACATTTGTCTAAGTTTATTTCATTCCATTATTTACCACTTATTATTATTTTTTTAATCTAGAATTTAAGCCCATCCATGCACAAACACATACTCTCTAACATATTAACATACATATAGTTTTCTATCAACATAATCCTTGAACCTCCTTTAGGTACAAGTGTTAAAAGGCTTTTTATCCACTTTCAAGGTTTGAGGATCTAGTAATATAGAAACTATTTTGAATGGTAATAAATTATTTTTTTTATCTTTAATTGATTTAGGTTGAAAAGTAACAAGTAACCTTGTAGGGAAAAGTATATTACTTTACATAAAATTATTTAGTTTAATTAAATAAAAAATTGTTAAGAAATAATTGGTTTAGATAACTCTTGGGATTAATATCAATACTCAAAATAAATAGTGTAGAATAGGGTAAAATCAAGGTTAAGGTCATAAAACAATAAAACTAAAACCCTAAAGCCCTAAACTAACAATGAAGCACAATCCATCATAGAAACATAGAATATGAAGCAATATTACCTATGTCATAGTTGATTCACCTCCATTGTCCTTCTCCATTTTATTGAATATGTTTGATTGCCCTCATATTTGAGTATGCAACAATAGCCTAATGACAATGATAGCAAAATATTGAAGATTGTACTTGTCTCCTTAGATAGCAATAGTCTAGGTAGCACGAACTAAGTCATTTGGAGTGACAATGATAGGCCTTTTTTATAGAAAGTTAAATCTGAATGAAGGGCTAGGATTAAAAGCCAATAAGATATGGCAATCAATGGCCAAAATTGAAAGTTGTAGTATGAAATAGGGTTAGGGTTAACTTATGGCAAAGATAAGGATGTATGGCTGAGATTGAATTAAATAAGACATGAAGAGATAAGAATGACACAGAAAAAGAGGTTGAGACGGAAAAAAAGGTTGTTGGAAAAAATTAGATAATTATAAAATTATTTAATTTAAGAGGAAAAGTGAATAAATAAATAATGAAAGCATTAATTAATTATAGAAGAAGACGGAAAAAGTTGACTTTTCAATTAAATAACAATTCAATTTAAAAGTGGGAGAAAAGGACAAATTAGTAAGTCATTAAATAAATAAAAGTTATTTAATTTATGGAGGAAAAGGCTAATGAATAATTAAATAATTAAAATAACTATTTAATTATAGTAGAAAGTGGCAATAATTAAATAAATAAAATTTATTTAATTATAGAGGAAATGGGACATTTGTGACATAATTAAACAAATAAATAATTAATCAAAAGAAGAGATAAAAGACTAGAAAAAAATTAATTAAATAATTAAGATTATTTAGTATATAGTTGAATTATGACATTGGACAATAATCAAATAATTAAAATTTATTTAATTATTAGGGAAGAAAAAGGATTGAAAGAGAAAAATAGTATGAATTAATTAAATAATTAAGATTATTTAGTTAATAGTAGAATTATGACCTTGGACAATAATCAAATAATTAAAATTATTTAATTATTAGGGAAGAAAGAGGATTGGAGGAGAAAAATTGTGTTCCCAGGCAAAGGACATTTTTTAGTGTCTACATTTTGCCCCTCTTTGATCCAATGTAGTTTATTAATTTATCGCATTGTGTCAAAGAAACTCAGTTCAAAACATGCCCCAATATAAACGGGATGGACCTATGCCCCCTCAAAAAAAAATTATAAATTTTCTTAAAATTTGGAAAAATTTGAAAATTATTCTGATAAGCTAATTTGACAGCCAATAATGCATTTGGGACTTTCAGGACAAATAGTGTTCGCAAGCGAAGGACAATTTTGAGTGTCTACAAATAGTCTAATAAATGTAGAAATTAATTAAATTAGTGTAAAAGTATTTAGCTCTAATTCTAATGAAGCTTAATATACAAGTGTTAGAAATATATCTCTCCTAAAGTCATGATTTAGAATACCGTAGATGATTATCATTAACTTGTAAAAATGATTGTGTACTTTATGGGCTCACTTTTATATGTACATAAGTATGTGTGAACTTGAACCTAATACCCAGATCTAAAAATGTACCTCACAAACCTAAAATTTCAAGATCTTATTTTCTAAAACATATTCACTTATATGACTATGGTTTAAATCTTTGTAAGGATATGTGATGTTTACAAGCACCTTTGAATAATTTGTTAAATTATGAGGTGGTCACATTCTCTTCAATTAAATTCATAATGAGCTAGTTTTGTAGCTTTGACTAAAAGATCAAAGACAACAAGATAGTGTGCAATGGACCTAAGAAGATGTGTGTTGTAATCCTCTAATAATGTTGTTATGATGCTCTCATAAATATTTTGTGATAATTTCTTGGAGTAATTCTAGCATGCTCCTAGGTTATTTCAAATAGATGAACGAATGAATACCTTAAAATACAACAACCAAGCACACAAATCAACATAAATGTTTGTTAGGTCAACTCACAATAGCTACTAGGAGAGATTCAATTGGAATTATTTTGAATTTGAATTTAAAAGTCTAGGGTTCAAATCTATAACTTTCAAAGTGGTGTAGATCACATCTACAACCACAAATCTTGATAAGGGTGAAAAATAAGGGAATCTAGGAATCAAATTGTTTGTTAAGGATGAGTGATAACTGGATTAAGATATAATAATTTTGTGGGTCACATACAAAAAAAGTGACTTGTAAATTGCTCATTACATTCAAGACATTGTAATCTAAACAAGCCCAAAACATAAGAGAAAGGAGCATGGGTATACAATTTTTACCATTACACGCCTATACTTGAAGAAAATGAGATCAAAGCTCCAAGATTTAAAATCATGTGGAAACATGTGTTGACATGAGAACCCATTAATGAGAAATTAATGTGGATATAAGAACATATAAGCATTAGGTGATGCCTATCTATGCCTCTCTACCAAATGCATATGCAAATTAATAGAAATGTTTCATATTAGGTGATTAAATAATATTTTCAATAAATAAAATAATCTAATATATGCAGCCCAAGACTATTAGATTCTTGTCTCATTAAAAAATTTAGCAAAGAGATCAATTTCCTTAGTTTACAATAAAAAAATCACTATTATATGATTTTAATAAAAAGATGACTCAATAAAGTTAAGAGTGTGGCATTAATAAAATACACAATTAATACGATGCTACTTTTATAGAGTATTTATGTCAAATGGGTTAAAATTACCAAATTTAATTTAATATTAGTTATTATTAGAATTAAAATAATTTAGAATATACAATGATATCATAAAACATTATAAATAAGTAGTGTAAATCACAACATGATAATTTGGAAAGAGCTCTATATAAATAATTAACATGGTAAATTCGATAACATAATTGTCTAATTCAAATAGATTAGCATCTCCCACATATGTATACACATGTGTTTTTGGATTTTTTTAGTAATAAGAGATTAAATACTTATCTAAGTTCAATCATCAAAATGACTACTTTCACCCTAGGAAGATTCTAGTAGTTTAGGCTCTCTTAGCTATGGCATGCTCATAAAGGAATTTATTTAATATAACACAATATGTGCCCATGTACTCCACCGATGATCGTGCATCACAATCCTAGCTAGAACAATATTGTGTGCACACTATACCCCAAGTTGGACATATACTACACACCTCATCTAAACATAGTTTTATGCACATAGCCCACCAAACCACCTTCTTCCTTGGGTGATCTCCATGTTATTTCCAATTTTCTTACATAATTTATATTTTTTAAAGGATGGTTCCAAACCATCGCACCATATCATAAATAATTAATTTTAAAAAAATTGCCTTGTTTTTCCATCTTGGGAGTCATTTTTCTCCTAATAATCAATTATTTCATATCTTTTTCCAAAGGTAATTATATAGGAATTTATTTTAAATTTCTTTTAATTATAGGATAATTGCATACAACTTTTTGTATCTCCCTTTTTATTGAAGGGACAAGTAACATTAAATTTATCCCCATATTTTAATTCCAAAAAATTATTTATATGGAAAAAAATTACTTTGGGGAAAAAGTCACATAACAATCATTTAAGACTTTGTTAAATCCATTACTCAGCAGAAGCATTAATGTTTTTTCAATAAATTACATTGCTAAATGCAAGTAAATTCATAATCCTCATTATGCAAGGTGAAATAATGTTGTTATTTGGAGTTGTTGTAAGCCTTTTGAGTGAACTCATCACCTAGTCTACAATGAGAAAATGTTTCAAATGTGAGATAAGTTTTGTTGAGATGAGTATTGTGAAAGGAAGCCATGTATGTGGAAACTTCCTACACCAATCTAAGTGGGGGAGATAGTGCAATTTTTTAGCAAACCATTAAGTAGTTACAATGAGAAGATATACATGTAGATAACATAAACAACATACAAATAGACAATAAACTATAACACTATGTTTACATGGGGAAACCCTTTCGGGAGAACAGCTCCACACTCCAAGAGCACAACTCAATGTATTATATGTAAACAATGGTTACAATACAAACTTAGAGCAAATCTCTTTACAATAATATTCAACATGATTTCTAGAGTACAACATAATGGTACCTACAAACAACTTGATAATTTACACACAACTACATAAGTATCCAATATATAGGATTTACAATGCAAAAGAGAGACATTTATAAACTAGACGTCAAATATTGCTACATGGTAGAAATCCAATGCCTACTTGTTCTCCAAGAATCTCCTTGAATACACGTAAACCACCTACATGTAAAGCACCTTTATGACTAGGTCCTTTTACTTGTCATTGTTTTTTTCATTTCTAATGCTTCCTCTATATGCATAGCACTTGCATACATGCAACACCCTTGCATGCACAGGCACCTACATATATAGGGTCCTAATTATTATAATTTATTATTGTTGACTCTTAAATTGTCATAACTTGTCATAATCCATCATAATCACTTACAAATTATGACATGTCATCAATTTAGCTTCACAATGGGGTCCATGAAGTAGTATGCCTATCTCCAAATTAGGATGCATGCCATCCTAGTAACCTTCTACATAGGATGCCAACTCACTAAGGTAGGTCCCACAAATTGAATTTATAGGAAACATAAAATAATATATAGGCATAAAATAAATAATAAAGAAAGAAAATTAATACTAAGACTTGCAAAGGTCGAGACACCTTAATCCCAATATTCTTCCACTTTGCGAACACTTTGTAAGAGCCGATAGGAAATCAATTGCTAGGGGTCAAGAGGCCTATAGACTAGGAACATATCTGAACTTTTGTACTTATAAGATTTGTCAAGGAATATGCAACATTTGCTAAAGTGTCAACTTTCTCTGATTTCACCTTTCTATATTCCACCATGTCAGAAAAAAAAGAAGCTAAACATTGATATGCTTCATTCTAACATGGAAGGTGAGATTCTTCACAAAATATATGGTACTCTTGACTATTATATCAAATAATAATCATCCCTATGTCATAAAGTCCAACATCAAAACATGATCTCCTAATCCAAATGGATTCCTCACATGCATGAGTAGCTTCCATGTACTCTAATTTGATCATGGACAAAGTGACTACAACATATCACTTACTCATCCAACTAATATCACCACTAAACATCGTGAACACATATCCACTAGTGGATATTTTGTTATCAATGTTACCTACCCAATCAAAATCCATGAATACAAATTGAATGCTAAGCTCTTATAAGATAACCATAAAAACATAAGGAATACTCAAAAGTACCTCATAGATATTTGAACACTCTCTTTACTACATCCCAACATACCCATCTAATATTAGTCATAAAATTTCTTGGGACTCCCATTGCTTGGGCATTGTCTACCCTAGTACATACCATAGCATACATCAAACCACCAACAATACTCATATAAGGTACTTTGGTCATGTCCTCCATCTCGATAGGAAATTTTGGATAGTCCTCCACATATAAATTTATCGCTTGCAAACAAGAACAACCAACAATCTACAAGTTGCCATGTTGAATCTCTCCAACATTTAGTTCACATACTCTGGTCCAACCAAATATTTATGCTAGCTTTGTCTCTTCTGATCTCCATTCCCATAATGTACCTAGCCACTCCTAAATCTTTAATTTCAAATTGTGGTGACAAATAAGTCTTCAAATCAGAAATCAAAGTCTTACCATTCCCAAAAAATATCATATCATCAACACATATGCAATAATGAGAATGTGATCATTACCAACCTTTTAATAAAAATAATGGTCTTATTTCAATCTCAAAAATCCCAAACTCAACACAAAGGCATCAAAATTTTGGTACTACATCCTCATAAACTATTTTAAACACCATATAAAGAATTCCTCAACTTACAAACTAGATGTTCTTTACCTTTTACAATGTAGTTCTCTAGTTGTGACATGTAGATTTCTTCCTCCATGTCAACATGAAGGAATATTGTCTTACATCCATCTATTGAACTTCGAAATTATAAGCTACAATAAGTGATAACAAAAATCTAATGGATGTCAACTTTATAATAGGAGAATATATCACCATAATCAATTTCCCCCACCTATGAATACCCCTTTAGACCAACCTTGCTTTATGCTTCTCAACATTGTCATCAAGTCCAGACATTTTATTGAACACCCATTTGTATCCATAGGTTTACATCCTTCAAGAAATTATACCAGATCTAATGTGTCATTTTTCTTTATGTAGTCATTTCTTCTTCCATGAAATTTATTCAAGAATTTGAATCACTTATACCCATAGCCTCCCTTGTGGTTATTATCTCACCAATGTTAGCAATCAAAGAAAAAATACAACTAGAATCAAGTAATGAGTACCCAAACCTATTAAGTTTCTTCCCAATGCATATGGACCTCCTCAAAGGTTGAGGTTGGCGTTCTTCTCCTTCTTTTGAACTTTTAAAACTACTAAAGCTTTCCTCGTGATTAGTTCCAAAAAATGTTCTTAGTTCATGCTTCATCAAGGTAGGAGGAACATGAATATCATCCTTTTCATTCTCTTCTTTATTTGTTTGCAAAACAACAAAGGAATGTTTCATCTCTCTAAAAATAACACTTCTATCATAGAGAACCATCATTTCAACTAGATCCTAAACCTTGTATCCTTTCACACTGACACCATGGTTGATAAAGATAAACTTAATCACCTTGTTCTCTAAATTTGACCTCTTCTCAATTGGTACATGTGCATATTCCTTACAACCAATATCTCTAAGATGTCTCAATGAGGCATTTCTTACCAACCACACCTCCATAGGTGTCTTCTCAACAAGTGATAATGTAGGATATCTATTAAGTATTAACCAAATAGTAGGAAGTTATTGTAATCCAAAACTTTTGCTCAAGTCCAACCCCGCTTAGCATACTCCTAGCCCTCTCCATCAATGTCATGTTCATCCTCTCCACAAATATATTTTGTTGAGGGGTGTATAGAATTGTCTTATGCCACTCAATCCCATGTTCTTTACAAAACCTATCAAAATCTTTCAAACAAAACTCACCACTGTTATTAGTATTTAATCACTTAATTCTTTTACCAATCTAGTTTTCAATAAAGGCTTTAAACTCCTTAAACTAATTTAAAGAATTCAGATTAGCTTATGAGGAAATAAATAAATGTGTAACATGCCCATTGTTCTACTCATTGTTTTTACTATTTTTTACTCACAAGTTAAAGTTTAAGCTACTAACGTTATGAGCCATAAAAAATTTTCCTTTTCACATGAATAAATAAATGCACATTTGAATATAACCATTCCAAACTTTCTCATTGCATAACATAGAATCATTTGAATAATTCAAGCAACGATTTCACATCACATAATTTCATGATAATATTTCTCATTTACAAATCGTCAATAAGAATAGAGTTGCATGTATACATACATAGCTTCTATGAGCTTAATGACAAAGATACATAAATAAAGTACAATGGTCTAGATGTCTCTGATTTTGGTGCATACCTCCTAGATGTTCCCATCACTTGGTGCATACATTCTAGGTGTCCTCAAACTAGCGCTACATCCCCAAATCCTAGTCACCAATTGTATGAGGGAAAGCATCACTCAAGCACTTTTCTGCCAACCATGGACTTATTGCAATCCCCTACACATCTACCAAACTTGGTAAGATGGACCTACCCTTCGATGAAGAGATTTCTTTGGTAACCCCATAATCATGACCTTCTTGAGCATAGTGTTGTGTCCCATAAATCTAGAGCTACAATACCTTGGTTTCCCTACCTAGATTGCAAGCATGGACTACATTGAGTTGATAATGTAAAAAATGGCTACTTACACTACTTTGGCAAAAGAATTCAACACCTAGTATTTCGAGTGAGAGTCATCTGTCCACCCACTTAAAAGCTTGATTTGGTATTAACCATAACATAACACATATTTATCCTAAGGTGATAACATAATAAAATATTCATCAAGGTAATTCCCTTAACCATGGATTACGCTAACCCCAAGAAAACCCAAGTCTATAATAACTAATTATCTAGGTTACACCCTTACCCATGGATTTCACTAACCACTGGTATAACCATATTATCCATACTTATACACAATCTAGTGTCTAGCTAGGTTACCCCCTTTCCCATGGATTTCCACTAACCTCGAGAATAACCATAATAACCTCTTGAATTGACATTAGCTTAAAAGTACTATAAGATAGCAACATATTCCATCGCATGCATTATCTAAGTAGACTTAATGAACTAGTATAGTTCCAATAGCATTAAGTTGCACATGTTCAATAATATATAAACATAATCCCAATGATAGGGTTCACTACTTGAGACTCAATTAAGAATCAAACATGCATATTCCATTCTAGGAATTAACTAAGTTTATAATATCATACATACCATACATTCATAGATTATTCCAAGCTAGGAAATAACTCAATCATATGAACAAGCATATCATGAATTCAAACAATCTTCCCAACAAAGCATTATAATCAAATAGCCTTTCAAACATAAGAAAAGGAAGAATAGAAATCAACATGCTTGTTTATAAGTTCCAACTTGATATGTTTTCTTCCAACCTTAACCTTCACCTTCACAAATGCTACTTCTCCAAAGAATTACTAGCCTCAAACACTAGCCTCTCACAAATTCCCTCAATGAAACAATTGCAAAATAATAAAGCAACACACCACTAGTAGAATTTGGAAAATAAATGACTAGGTGACTAAAACTTTTAGTCACAACAACTAAAAATGACTAAATTCTACTCATTTTTTGTAACTCAACTATAAATGAGTAAATAAATGACTAATATGGTCGTTGACTAAAAAATTATTTAGTCACATAAATAAAAATGACTAAATAGTTAGTCATCAAATCCAAATTAGACAAAAAAAATTAAAAATAAGTCAGCCAATTATTGGCGCAATGTATTCATGCGCATGATGTATTGGTGCGATTATTCATGTTCATTGCAAATTCATTTGTCTCACTTGACCTCGCTTCATTCATTCATTGCAGACCTCGCTTCATTCGTTAGCCTGGCATGAGTCATTTTGATCAGTTATAGCAGCTACTTGCATGGGCAATAAGGATTTGGAGAGGACCCGAAGACTTCTAAAAAGGTGGACAAGGGCAAGGAACTCAGAGTTTGTTGCAATGAATTTGAATTTGTTGAGGCCCTTTGTAGCGAAATCAGATTTGCGGGCATCCTCTGCAGCGAATTCAAAGGTAATTTGAAACCCTCATTACATTAAACACAAATTTGAAACACTCATTACAATCTACTGCTCTTAATAATGTTCTTTTACAATCTTGCCACTGTTCTACTTCATAATGTGTTCGAGCTAAATATAATAAAATTTGGGTGTTAGTGCCAAAATAGAATTTCCTCAAACAATTTTGATACATTTTCATTACAAGCACAAACTCTCCTTGTGCAAAGTAAACATGTCCTAGATTTACCCACACATTAGACATTTGAATAAAGATGTTTCCTACAGTAGCTTCTTGTACCTGTGTAAATATTTCCTTTGCAATATCACTGGACTCTTTGAAGGCACAATGGATGCCCCATTTGTAGCATGCATTTTCAATCGCAGCCAACCGCATTCTTGTGCAGTAAACATGTGCTAGATTAACAACATCAAGAATTTGAACAAAGTTAGTTTCATGCGCCAGCCTTCTTCGCACCGGTAAAAATTTCCTTTTGCAATATCAAATTGACCCCTTCGCCTAGCATACGAGCCACCCCATTTGTAGCACATACAAATATTTCCTAGTTCTCGCCAACACTTATGGCCCCTTTTATGACATATCCTCTTGAGTTATTATATATCTCTATTTTCCAAGAGAAAAATACCCAATGCCCATGGTAAATGAACACGAGCATTTGAGTTTCAACTTCTTTGGTGCATTTCTTTCTCCTTGTACCTCAATATTGGCTCTACCTTCAGGAATGTGGGCTTTAGTTTCAAGCATAGGTTGGTCCACTTCAACATCATCCTTGAAATGTCTTAACACATTAACTGCTTCTTCTGTATCTCCAACCTCCTCACTTATTTCATAGGAAACAAGTGGCTCTATCTCTTGTGTCTTTTGTTTTTTAGAAGGTGGTTGTTCAGGAGGTGATCCTGGAGAAGCATGACATACTGAAATAGTATTTGGAGTTGTTTCTATAATTACAATACCACTCAGCCTTTTAGAATACAATTTGGCAAGGTCCCCCGTAGCTGTTATAGTCTTAATTAATTCATGAAACTCATCAATTATCATATCAATCCTCTTGATAGGATCTGCTTCCTCTACGAAATAATCCAAGAAATCACTGTGCTTCATCTTTCTTTCTTCCTCAAGCTTTTTCATAAGTTTCCATTTTCTCCTCCTATCATATACCTATTGAGGAGAGAAATAATTTTTTATTACATCTTCTTCATAGTCAACCTGGTGAGTAACCATAGCCTTGGTAAGGATGGTGCGTCTTATAAAATTCATGTGACCCTCAGGGTCAAAAGCTCTTTCCTTTCCAGAATGTAAAGAGTACCTTGATTTTAGATAATTTTGCAACTCAAGTGTATCGGATCCCACTGATAGTTCCCAACATATTGTCAAATTGGGTAGAAATTTACCCTTTCTTTGTTTACTCATGACATCCTTTTCCATCCATAGAATCTACTATGTGAACTCTAAAAAGGCTAATCGAAGGGCAACAAACTTTGGCAATTTATGTGGGGCCTATGGGCATCCATAAATCCTGATTATTGTGGTATCTAGTAGAAAAATCCAATCACTGAAGTTATGAGTATGGCCTTCCTCAGGTTTCATATCCAAATGTCTTAACAATTGTAACACAAGTGTGTGTAGTCTTGATGGTTAGTGGCCAAGAACTCTAATAATTTTGTACACAAACTCATCATAGAAAATCATATAATTTAAATTCTTACATCTGTTGTCCCATATATAACACCATAGTTGCACTGGCAGCGAATTCCCTTGCTTTTCAATCTGACCCAAACACATCCTTTTGCTTCATCTATCTTCATTCTAGTACAATATTAGGTGGCACAACAAAGAATATTGTCTGAATGTTATGTAGGCTCTATTTTCCCTGACTTGAAGAAATTTTTCATGCAATGCTTTCTCAAGATATGAGGGAAAATCATATTCAATGTTCATCTCAGGGTTTTGGATCCTCATAGCCATCATCATTAAACTAAGTAGCATTCGCTCTTTTGCATCTATCCCAAGTACTTTATAGAGAGAAAAGTGGGTTTTCTTGAAATAGAATTGGAAATTTGAGACTTCAAATGGTTTAATAGTAGAAGGGGATATAGAAATCACCCTGTTGTTCACACCCCTTTTCATGTAAATGGGGACTTCATCACTTCTATGGGTTTTCCTCAATCTAGTATATTCTTCTTGACTTCTTTGAAAATCAATTTTAGTCAGGGCTTGTTTGTTTAGGTCACAACATTCAATGATGACTGCTTTAGTCAACAAAACTAACGGTGAACCATCTGGAAATCTCACTGACCTAGTAGCAGGATGATAACTCTGAGCCAATACTCTAATGAACTCTACATCTATTAAAACATTTGGGACAATTAACTTTGCCAAATCTAATGCCCATGGATTTGACACCGAAATCTTGCCCTCCCTTTTGTCATAAAAGTACCAAAATAGTTCCCACCCGGAGATAGGGATAAGGGCATCTCTACAATTATGAGCCACATCATTAAAAACATTCTTAAATCCTCTCTCAATTGATTCAGGGAGTATATCCATGATAGACTAGTGTAAGGACCTCTTTTTAACATTAGATTCTTCATTTTTAGTTTGAGGTTCTTTCTTCTTGGGCTGCATGATGACCTTTTTAGTTTTAGGTTCTTTCTTCTTGGGCGACATGATGTTTAACTATCTTACTTCTCCTAGTGCATCTAAAAT
>VDFB02262244.1:0-15926 GCA_007258455.2 Sequoia sempervirens | reverse complement strand
CTGCCATACAAGCTACAATATATTCTGCCTCTGCTGTACTCAATGCTACATATGACTGCTTCTTGCTGCACCAGGATATCATAGTAGAACCCAAACTGAAGCAACAACCAAAGGTGCTTTTCCGATCTGTGACACACCTTGCCCAATCAGAATCAGTATAACCATGTAACTCCAAGTCAACATCTGAAGTATATCTCAACCCATATCCAACTGTGCCACGCAAGTATTTCAGGATATGTTTAGCTGCAACAAGATGTATCTAACTCGGTTCACACATGAACTGGCTAAGTGCACTCACTGCATAACAAATATTAGGTCTAGTGTTAACTAGATACATCAAGGACCCAATTAGTTGTCTGAACAATGTAGGATCCACTAAGTTTGAACTAGCTGCAGCCTCCTTCAATTTATGTAGGTTGGTCTCCATGGATTTGCAATCCATCATACCAAATCTCTTAAGTATATCAATGGTGTACTTCCCTTGACTTAGAATAATCTCATCTGGTTTCTGCCAGACTTCTAATCCAAGGAAGTAATGCACGAGCCCAAGGTCCTTCATCTCAAATTCAGAAGTCAACTCCTTCTTACACTCGAGAATCAGGTGATCTTCTCCAGTAAGAATCAAATTATCAACATATGAGACTGAAATTAATGCTTCACCATTGATTACCTTGATTTAGAGTCAGCATCATTCTTCAAGAAGCCCAAACTTGATAGGTAATGATCAATCCTTTTGTACCATGCACGAGGAGCCTGCTTAAGACCATACAAGGCCTTCTTTAGCTTGCAAACATGAGACTCCTTTCCATGTACCTCGAACCCATCAGGTTGCTCGATGTAAACTTCTTCCTCTATCACACCATTTAGAAAAGCTGTCTTCACATCCATTTGATGAATCTTCCATCCTCTAGATGCAGCAAAGGAAATGATGGCTCTGACAGAAGTGTAGTGAGCAACAGGAGCAACAGTTTCTTCATAATCAACTTCCTCTTTCTGTGAAAACCCACAAGCCATGAATCTTGCCTTGTACTTCTCAATGCTCCCATCTGCATCTTTAAGTACTTGCATCAATCCTTTGACCTCTTCGTCCAAGATTTCCTGCAACACTTGCCTCAGTGCACACCTCTGGTATAGTAGAGAGTTCAAGGTAGACCTCCTCGACCTCATAGTAGATTACTCTATTCTGAATAGGTTTGTAGAGCTACCAATATCAAATCCAGATGACTGTCTTGTGCAATTCTGGTCTCAGCAGCTAAAGAGGCCTTTTAAGGATTTAACACTTGGCCTTGCAATACTACAACCTTCACTTCTTCTCAGCGAGTCACAAAACTCCCTCTTGATCCCTGCTTTAGAGATTGCAAAGAAGACTTCTGGAAGTGAACTCCCTCTAGCTACCAACTCAGTCTCACGAGTGCAAGTTTTGACTTCACACTTGATCATTTCTTTGGTCGGCACGACTTCCTTACAAGATGCCTCAAGCTTTTCATCACTAAGCAATCTCTCATCACTTTCTTGCTCCTGGAATTGTCCTGAAAGCATTAGAGAGAGATTACAAAAATTCACAACTATCCAAAGAAATATCAAGGCTGGAATCATACAAAGTTTACTATGAATACATAAGAATTTATAAACAATATTAAAACATGAATAAATAAATCAACATCAAAGAGAAATATATCAAAAAATCAGAATGAAGGGATAAGGAAACTTATCTTTATTGAATTTTTGATATAACTCTTTCTTCTAGCTTTTACTCCTCTGGAGAGTGCTAAACTTAGCACAACAAAAGACAATCTGGACAACTACAAGTTTCTTGAATGCATTATGCAGTTAGCATGTAGAACCAACTCTCTCCAAGAGTCAAGGCTCTAACACAGTTCATGCATTAGAGAATGATATTGATGTGATCAACCTATCACAACGAAAATGTAGTTCTCTTTTTTTATCTGAGAGTCACTTAGAGAACTTAGCATGAAACAACTTGCAATGAATAATTTGAAATCTTCAAAAGAACACAGTTCAAGAGAGATCACTATCTCTCTTTACTAATTACAAGATCCAAATAAATGATATAACTCAACAAACAAAGAATACTTATCTCTTTAATGATTCTATTGCAGCCATTTTACTCTTCCTGATAACCATCATCTTCGCCCGATGATGTACCCTGTATTTGCATGAGGCAAACACCTACAGCTCCAGAAAATTTCAACAAACTCCTGGAGATATACGTAGCCATAGTTAGAATGTCTGGAATCTCCAATAAGAAATACGTTCAACAGATACAAGCTCCAACATGAGCCAGATGTAATTCCAAACGCCCCTTTTATATGACTCTTCTTTGTTAACTCCAAGGTTGGCTTGTTCAGACGATGTCTTTAGCCTCCAAACGACTGATATTATTCTCTCTCTGCTTGACTTCTAGCGGTGATGAGTTCACCATCAATATCATTGATACTTCTCCTAAGGTGTCGATTACTTGGAGAGACAGATATACTCATGTTCTTTAGTAATGATCCGATGCTCAACAAAGACTTCTCCAACATTCACTCCAAGATGCATACCGGTGTCAATTATTTCATGCGCACCTTTCTGTGAATTACGGTGGAGGCATCTACTGATAAGTCTTCTGATGCAAATACTATGCAACAATCCCCTGAATGCTACACTGGCTTATTCATACACTTCATACCCCCGATTGATAAATCAATTTTCAATACTTTTATCATCCACAATGCCAACAGTGGTAGTGGCATTACCATCACTTCTAATGAAGATCGACAAATAAATGCTTCAGATCACAACAGAGACTAATAGTGATTCAGGATGCTCAATGTGATTCGTGACCTCCTCAACTTGTGAATGTCACCTAATCCAATATGATTACTGCAATGAGTGGTGTGATCTATTCCTTGGTGGATGCGAAGCTCAAATTAAAAAAAACACCCGCATGTATAGAAGATTCCTACAATTTACGGAAATCCCAAATTCGCGAATGAAGATGCCCGATTTGAAGCTAGATTCGATCTTTAGGGAAATACACTAGTGATATTAGGCTCCGCCCAAGGTGGTGTCGCCTCACCACAAATGCCAAGATGGAGGTTGTCCTCTTTGCCGAATGCAGGGGCTTGACCGACAATGCTAGCGGTTTGTGAAAAGCTTCCAGACGCCCGGCAGAACGGAATTGGTATTGGATGCGTCGCCAAGAGTGACACTAATGGATTGGTTCGGTCTTTGACCAATGATCTGCTCACGATTCTTAGTGTGGTGAACTCCAACGACAATGCAACAATCTCTGGTTGAGACTCCTTTGTCCGCTACTCTCAAGAGTGTCGAACAAAAGTAATCCACATGGAGGACGATCTAGCGAAGGTTTCCGTCTCCACCCAATTAGCCAGATTATGAATCCAATTCCAAGATTATGCATAGACAAATCTGATTAAATCTTTCCTTAACCTGCTCTGATACCGTGTTAAATTTTATGATCAGATTATATGCACAGAAAATTAATTCAAAATCAGACAGAATAACACAGTAGATACCCTGGGAAAACCCTCCTCTTGAGGGAGAAAAACCTAGCAATGAAATCTCTCTTATATATTATTCAAGAAACAACACTCTCTTATACAATAAGGCCGAACTCAAGGCCAAGTAATGGCATCAACTCTAGATGCAACAATACAGATTACAATCTGCACTCTTATATATCGAAATCTGCTCTTGGATAACTTCGACCTGCTCTTGAAGGAAATTCGCACTTTGAAGGAATGAATATCGAACTTGCTTGATTGTGTAAATGAGAAGAATTGATCTTATATTTATATATTGCTTTGTGAGAGGTCGCACCTCTTCAAGATCAAAGTCGGCCATGTAACAACCCAACCCTTCGGTAAAAATTAAAATTTTCATAATTTACATCCTACAAGTATGTAAACGTGTTAATCATGTCATTTCAATAGAATTTTTCTTTTTCTTTATTGACAAAACATGAACAAGTTGCCATATTAATATACAACAAAGATTCCATTTCAATATAATAACTTCACAAGTACATTAAACAAGAATATGTACCTTAACTAACATAGCTCCAATGAGCTTTAGAACAAATAGTAGTAAGAAGGTCTAGGAATCCGTCCTTTCAAATCTTGGTACATCGGCCGCTTGCTGAGGAGGAGAAACATCACTCGGGCGCTTTTCCGCCAACCACGAACTTATAATGCGGTCCCCCGCACACCTATTGTTAGATAGATGGCCCTCCCTTCGAAGAAAAGATTGGTGGGGTATCCTTTAACAATTACCAACTGAGCATAGTGTTGTGTTCCTACATAACTAGGTCATGTGCATACGACATCTCTTGAACTAGTATGTACTTCGGGATCACAATGAACTGACAGTGTAGTCTCAACTATTTCACACCTAAGTGAATGTTGTACATTTCACTACTTTGGCCAAAGTATTATCATTTAGTACTTCGAATGAAGGTCATTTATCATATGCACTACTCAGGGCTGATTTGCATTAAGGCTTTCTTACACTACGCGTAGGTTGGTCTATCGGGGTAGTCCGTACCCTAGACTTCCTACAGCAATCTAACTACTGGAACAGAGATCATTTTAATAAGAACCTACAACCATTGCCCTTATACAGGATACTCTCATCCTAGGGGGTTCATTAACTTGACTAAGTTAATTAATATCTAGTTGTGACTTGTAGCTCATTAAATGCTCTCGATTCATTCCTAGTATCTAGTAGCTATATACAAACATATACTCCATATATGGAGTCAATACAAATTATGCAGTTTTCTTTTCGTTGCCTAGTGTAATCCGTACACTAATGAAAGCAAAAACCAATAGAAGAGAACATGCAAAAACCATCCTATTTCACAATTTATCTTATGCTGACAAACATTAATTCTTTCATATTCATTTCTAAGTAAATCAGCTTTCAGTCTCAACTCTTTTCAGCCAAAGGACAAGACACAGACTTACTTCTGAATACAAGAATTACAGAAAGCATAGAAAGGAAAAGATTGACATGCCTGGTAAGAGCTTACTGCCTGGCAAGAGCTTTCCCTTAGAAGTTTGGAGAAAGAGTAAACTTCTTCTCTTTGCCTACCACCAAATGATTTCAATTTGGCTCTGTAGCGAATTCCTTCTCAGCTGTTTGGTAGTTTCAAGTTACTGTTCACAGACTTAGAGAGTGCTTCTTCCAACACTAACTGAATACCTTTCTTAACAACTAAAGACTAAAGTCTTTCTTAAACTAATGGCGAATTCCCTCTCAACTGAAAAATGCTCCTCACTCTTGATTAAACAGAACGAATTTCTTGATTGTATTTTTGTGTCCATTACAGTGAACAAACGCAGGCTTTATATAGAGTTGGAAACTTAACTGTTTCCCCTTTCTATGGTGCCAGTGCTGCCAACGGAGCTTGGAAAGCTTCAAAGAAGAAACGTGTTGCTTATTGGAGAGGGTTTCGACCTCCATTAACTGACAGCAGTGATATATTAACATTTCGCACTTGTAAAGTTTGTAAAATCGTGACACCTCCAGGTTTTAGCGCGATTCAACAGCAATGGATAAGCGTGGGTTTTATGTAAGACTATTTCCCAGGTTGTTTGAAGTCCACATCTCCATTTCTTTTGCCAAGCACGAATTTACTTGGCCGTTTTCAGCCGCTTGGCCCTAGTCACGCGTTTTTACTCTTTCTGCCATTTTTAACGGCTTGAACTCATTTTCGAATTTATTTTTACTCATTATAAATTTCAATAAAGTTCAACAGAAAATATATGACGCATTTGACAATGATTTTAAGTTCAATATTGAAGTCCAAATAATTCGATTTCAAAGAAGTATTCCATTCTAGAGAAAAACGTCATTTTTAAGAGAAAACGTTATATTCTCTAATTCGTGATTTAGTCTCATTTCTCTATTGAATATATAATAAAATGTTAAATTAAATTTCATTTGATTTTCAAATCTTTTAACTAAATACATCTATATATAAATTATTATATTAAAGTATTTATATAACATAGTTTTAATTTACATTATATATTTATGTATAGTTATTTAAATTAATAATTTAAATAATATCGTATACATATCTATATTTTGTAAAGACTATATTATATACGTACTTTAATATAATATTAAATATATGAATATATTTACCTTTACACCTATACATGTATATACATTTACATTTTAGATTATACGTACGTATATTGCGAGCCAATTAGCATACTTTCACTACACGTACTCATGTATATGTATATATATGTATATATGTAATTTCCGAGGTAATATCGTTATAATATACTCATACAACTAGTTAGTTGTGGGTATGTATATGTGTATATTTACTTGTTTATTTCTCTTATGTATAAGTATTCATAAATACACTTATATCGATGCACACGTATGGCATGTCCATCTGCTCTAATACATTGTGTCGACGTGAATGTACTTGTGGACACTTGTACATACCGTATTTGTATGTATATATACATATGCCCACCTCTAACTAGAAACATTACTCCACACAAGATTATACTCGCAAGCATCACTTTTTTACACATTCAGAAGTAGATACGACTCCTAATGATACTAAACAAGCCTACGGATGACTTACTCTTAACTTCAACAAAGACTTAGCTTACTCAGTCTATAGTATGTGTGTGTATGTCCAATTGGTAATCGTTACTGTTTACCTGACCAAGTTCCTCCCCGAGTGATATCTCTCCTTTGCCTGGAGGATTGGTTCCTTACCTGCACACGACGACACGACAACGGGAGTCATATGCTCGAAACATAGCAGAATACATGAAACATTTCAAAAGTTAGATTATTCACAAATCCATAACCTTTTATTCTCCTTTATGTAGTATTTCACCAAGAATAACATCAAATGAAACAACATTCATATTGAAAACAAGGTACAAGCATCATTAATTCACCTCCAGAATTCACATTTACTCTATCTAGTAATGGAAAATTGTAACGTCTCAATTTGGGATGTAACAGGCCACAAGGAGAATAAATTACAAATTAGATAATTCAATTATCAAGTCGGCCAAGACAAATAATATAACATTTAGAAGTCGGCCATCAAAGAAGTCTCTTCATGGATAATCGCGCCAAGATATAAGAGGTCGGCCACTTCACAAAATCGTGTATAATAATTAAATAGACAATGTCTACCATTTAATTATTATCTCCATGCGATATGGGCTGGAAGGATTCGCCTGAAGCTGCAATTATCATCAACACATATGACACTTGCAAAACTTGCTACAGGTAACACTTGTAGTTTCAAAATGCCTATAGCATTGTTACAGGTGACTCCGTAGTACTGACTTTGCTTGAACTGTTTGAACTGATTCAGTTTGTGGGTTATACCTCCCTAGCCAGGGAGCTTTTGGTGCAATAATCTTTACTAACCAGAACACATCATGGCTTCTTTCTGTTTCTCATATGACTATAAATTGTCTTGCACACTGGGTCTTTGAAAATTGAAATATACGCCAACATGGTAAATACAAAAGATTACAAAAGTTGCCCATTTAGTCTTTATCAAACATTCCCTTTCCATAGAGGGTCATGCTCCTTTTGAGAAGAAAAAATTGCTCCTTTGCATGCTAACTAGGGCTTGGAGGGGGGCAAGGGCCTGTCCGTACGATTGACGTCATGCTGATGTCAGCGAATATTCTGTGGAATATGCTCTTCATTGGGAAAAATTGCCAGTCATCGAAAAAAGGAAGATTTTTTGAAATATGCCCTCGTTGGAAAAATTTGCCGGTTTACCAGTTCACCAAAATATTTTGTGGTTTGTGCTAAAATCTTTTGGCTGGATTTTTGGGGTGCCCACGAAATATGCTTGATTTGAAGCTTGAGTATATCATAGGTCTTGCATGTTCTGATGGTTCAAAGACTTGTCATGTTCCCACTCTTCAAATTGAGACTACATCATCATCTTTTGTGTTCCTGATCAGTTTGACATCGCCACATCTTTGGCCCCTATTCAGCAGGACATACATCTTCCAGACACAGCTACTTGGGATTTGTATCTTGCAGACATATCATCCTTGTTTGTGGAGTCCTATATTGTAGATTTGGAGGATTATTTTGAGGACATTCATCTCCTCTTTGTTGACAGCCACATCACCGCTGTTAGCTCACCATCATCTTCATCGTCTTTGGAGCTTGTTATACATCAATCTTCAAAGGATTCTGGATTGATATCATCTCTTTCTGACATGTGGATATGTGAGCAGTTTTCAAAGGCACACATCATGTGGATTTGGATTTCGGATTCACCCATCTTTTTAGATTGCCTTTTCCAATCACTAGTGGATCTGTTTCTTCCTAAGGGGAGAAATGTTGTTTGTTGGCAGTGGATCATATTCTATCTTCAGGTGTTTGTCATTGGCACAAGAACTACTTTCTTATGTGGGGGGATCCATTAACTCATTTTTTCTCTCCTACTGGAGGGACATATATTGTACTTGTGTGAAAGAAGCAACCCTTGGAGGGTCACATTGAGTCCTATCCCTCTTTCACTAGTGCAGTTTTTTCATTTTCTCTCTTTTGGAGAGGAGTTTTTTCCCATGTGGTTTTCTCCTTTTCTCTGGTTACGAGAGATTCATTTTGTTTGTACATGGGTAGCTCATCAAGACTTGTATCTGGGACCCATCCATGCATCCATCATTGCATTCTATATCAGGGTTTTTGGCTTCTCCCTAAGTTGGTCTTAAGCGGGGGTGTTGGTGTAATTAGGATAATTACTGAATAATCAATTAATCATTAATTAAATATTAAGTCCCTTATTACTTTAATTACTTAAGCTAAACTTAGGAGTGCTTTTTTAATTTTTAGATTGGGCTAATTATTGGTCTAGTTGTCTCATTGCATGATATTAAGACACTTGTCACAATCTAATGCAATCCTCATCTAGAGTTTGCTTTTTTATGCTTTTATAAGCATGCACCTTCATTGCATAAATAGCTGCGAGCTCCAATGAATATAATGGGGTTTCAATTCAACACAATCCGGAATACATTATCAGGCGTGTGCCATTATGAATGCAAACCAGATTCAAGTTTGAACTTCATCAACAGTGTATATAGGTATGCACCTATAAAGGGAGAATATAAGATGAAGATTGAATTAAAAGCTCACAAACACAGAATACTAGTGCAAGCCAGTCACAAAAGAAAGCAAACTTTATTTAATGGTGATGTTTGCATTCTTGGATGTGCTCTAGCAAGTGGTAGAGGATGGGTTTTCTTGACAATGGCTGCTTGCACACTGTTAGGTGTGTGCCTGGAAAGCGCTAGCAAAATCAGGAGTCAACACGATGAATTTACATTGTTAGGTGTGCACTGTATGATGGATTGGGGAGTTAAAGGTCAAGGTATGAATTTGGATATATGGGTGTGTGCCTGTTAAAGGCTGATAGTGTTTTGGGAATGAAAGGTTGCGTACTTATGTTTAGAAGCATGCGTGTGTATGGAGGTCAACTAGGTTCATGAAAAAGGAGCAAAATCTGTATATAAGTGCAGATCTAGGCATGGTTGACTAGACTTCTAAAAGGTTAGCTTTGATATATATAGGAAGTTGCGCTTATTCCCAACAATCATGATTTTTCAAACTCAAGTGAAATCTGCTTTAAATATAGTGGCAAACAGCAGTTAAAGACGAAGCAAGATATTAATTGCAGAAGAAGGTGCTGAAGAAGAGGGAGGTTTTGGGCTTCAACAAGGTATCAAATCCCTTGTTTCCAATGAGTAAATAAACCAATTCAGCAGACTAACAGAATGAGCATCTACTTCTGAAGCAACAGAAATCATTTCAAAGCAGCAGAAGGTTATAATCCTGTTACAGCAGTCATTCCAGCAGTCATTTAAGCTTATACAGCAGTCATAATCCTGTCACACTTATAGCAGTAGATTCTTCTCTTCAAAATCTGTCGTTTCTTTTATTATCCATCAGAAAATTTAAAGTGAATTGGCATCATAGGAGCATCTTGAAGAGAACATAAAGATTTTTGTGCTATATAATGGGTTTTTTTGACAGACCTTGTTACAGCAATATAAAAGTCTCTTCCAATTTCATCCATCAAGAAAGATAGATCAGCAAACTCTACCTTTGCAAATATACAGTATTCTTTGCTTTACTGAGTTGTACTGTCCTTGCTCATCCATGAATTTCCAAAAGGCTGGGAGGCTGACTTATGCCATGTTAACATGGAAGGATTGAATTTTAGATGAGAAGATCAAAGTAGGTGTTTTGATGGGGTTGTTGAGTAGCCTTTTTGATTTTCTCTAGTTTTAGCCCAATGTGCTTTTTGAGGGTCTCTATTTTAGAAGTCTACTAGTGGACTTTTTATTTTTGGAGATGGGAGTTCTAGTGTTAGTTTGTAATAATTGTTATCCACAGTCTAATTGAAGATTGTTTGAGTTCAGATTTAGTATTAGTGGATCATATTTTGTAATAAAACTTGCATTGCATCCAAGCAGCCTATTATGAGGGTGTTGGCATTTAAATTAGCACCTCTGGAGTGCTGATTGTAAACGTTCAGCTATTTCAAATGTTTTGCAACACTTCTTGGTTATTTAAAGAGGAGAAGTCCCTCTCTGCTGAAAGCAATGTGTAAGGAAGGGAATGGTAAACTAAGGTTCCTATCTTTTTGTACTTCAGCAGTAGGGCACAAGGGTGCACAAACACAATGTGTCGTAGCTAACCTTTTTTTTCTGGTTTCTGCAGATCTTAACTACGACTGTTCTAGCTTTTAATCTATCCAATATCCTCAAGGTAAACAGAGCATGAGGGTATAGGAGTGGGAATGGGTTGGTTGGATCACTTGAATCCACCGTTTCCTTAGAATATGGCCGAGACTCTAAACTCTCGGATATACACAAGGATAAGGTTTTAGACAAGCAAACACTCTTCATGGTAAGCTGGATCTGAGACCTGCCAAGGAGGAGGAATCCCTATCCGGGGTATGGGCTAGGAAACGACTCACAAGAAACAACAGATTACGATGTCTTGGCCGACAAACTTGCTAAGGAGGAGGAACCCCTATCCGAATATAGGTTGAAGGACAATCCATTAGACAACAACAAACGATAACCATCAATAACAGATATCCAAGGAGGAGGAACCCCTATCCAAGGTGGGAAATGAGACAACAAGCTATTAGATACAAAACGTGGAAAAAACTCAAATATGTAGATCAAAATGCAAGCGCCTTTTGATTTTTTTCTTCAAGCTTCATCAACGAATTTACAAAGGTTGGGACAACAAAGGCACGAAATCATGCACAATTACAATCAACCAACGAACTCTCATCCAAGAGTGAACAAATATTCGCTTTCAAAGCTGTTGGCAACAATGGCTCAACAATTTTGCATAGCAAGTAAAGGTTAAACAAACAATGAGCCCAAGGCTCTTATTTATAGAACTCAAAAGAGTGGGCAACCCCAAAATCTCCTTGAGTTAACAATGAGTTCTTGCCAATCAATTAGCAAGATTTATTCCTAAAAAGGGGGAAACAATCAGTTAACTAGAAATCTACTTCAGTTAATTGAAACTAATCCAAGAGTCAACTGGAAACTACTTCAATTGATTTAAAGTAAACTAAAGGTGAACTTTAATGTAAAGTATCCCTCCACAATAGACATCCACATTTAGTGGAGATCTAAGATCCACAAATTATGGAAGCCAATTAGACATCCTTAATCAGTGGGATCTGACAACGCATGATTTATGGGATATGGAGTTAACTTGGAAAGGGGCATCGAGTTAACGCCAATTACATTTAATGTCATCTTGAGTTGACTTGGAAAGAAGCATCAAGTCAAACTCAAGTATCATAAATGTGACTTGGAGGGTGTAGGACGTCCTTCTTTGGTGCCTTTACAACTCACCATTAATCAGTAGTGTTTCTATCCATTCGTTGACTTCATCAGCCTCTGGGGAGTTACTGCTCTGTAGAATGATGACATGGCGTTTGAGCATTACCTCACCTGTCGTGAGTTGATTTCTGAAGTCTATACACTGAGATGCTGCCTCTTCGAACTTGGTTGATAAAGCTGCTACCTTAGCTAGCTTGCAACTGTCTGGATCATCAAGAAAGGTACTGCGGATGACGTCTCTGAATTGATTCTGTACAGTGACCATCTCGATGTGTTCTCCTCCCTCGCGTTGATATTCTATGTGAGGAAAAGATATTACCAACGTTCTTGCAAAGTTGATAATATTGGCGACCACTCGTCAATAGTCAATCAACTCTACTGAATGAGCATCATAGGCTTTCACCTTGTACACTAGCTGTTCTTTCCAAGCAAAAAGATGTTGCTTGTTCTCCTCTGAGTAGACTGATTGATATGCCAATTGCAAGTCTGCAATTGTGGTCTCGTCTTCTAGCCTCTTCTCTGCAATTCTTTGCTCTGATTGCTGAATCTCTGCACGAAGTCCATGTCCTCTATCCCGTAACTGGTATAGATTTGCTAGTATACATCTACCTTTGAGAACAAACTCTTCCACTTGATCTCTCAAGTATTTTCTGTATGTTATCAATTGTTGGTGATTTTGTTCTGCGGGAAGATCCAACAATTCTGGTGGTAAGGCCGAGACGTTCGGGGTACCATGCATCAAGCTGGAAATGTATGACCTCAGTTGCTGGTTTTCAGCCTTTAAGGCTGCTTTCTTTTTTCCATCCTTTGCCATCCTTTCTTGTGCGCTCACCGAGGCGATTCCGAGAAGGTCTGCCTCCACCTGTTGTGTATTTTTCCCGAGGTTAAGTTTAGACAATGTATAGTCTTCCACTTGTACCTCGTGTATGCTTTTCTCCACTGGTGGAGCAACAGTCTCTATGATGAGTTCACAATCTGCATTCCTTTCCACGTGAACTTGCTTCTTCAACTTCTTTGCCGGTATGTCTTGTGGGACATGATCGAATTCAGTGAAGTCAAGTTCATAGGAGGGTCTTTCCCTCTTCCGGCCTAGGAAGCCCTCAAGCCAAATGGAATCTCAGCTAACTTCACTAGGAGGAGGAATATGGGGCCCTTGAATGACCGATGTGTGAGACTGTGCTGGAGCAATGTCTCTCGGTGGTGAGTCCAAGTCAATGAGGACTTGCGACTGCTGTGATAGTGGTGATGTTGGCGGCTCTGTTTCCATAACAGGTACCGTTTCTGCTACTGGCTCTGCCGCTTCTGCTAACGGCTCTTCAACAACTATTGCTGCTTGCTCCTCAACAACTTTTTTTGCTGGTTTTGGGGTAGCAGTCTCTATTACTTGTTTTGGGGCAGCAATACCCATGACTATTTTAGGGTTGTGTGTGGCTTTCTCCACATGTTCCCTCTATGTTTTGGGCTTTGTAGGCTTCGACATCCTCATCCCTTGGGGAGGATTGCACCACTGCTTTTGCCTAGGCTTCTTTCTTGAAGTGGAAGGTGGTGTAGACTAAACCTGTGGCGGCTTTGTTCTGTGAGGTACCACCTTCCTTGATTTCTTGCTGTCAAGATAGAGTTAGCTATTTCTAACCATTCTACTCGTCCTTTCCTCTATAGGTATGTTTTCCTTTGCATACCAATCCACTCTTGGGAGTAGTTGGGAGTCAACTGAATCTGCGAAGAATGAGGGGAGAATGACTTCCCCTTCACCATCAGATAAGTGCTCGATGTCTGCTGACATAAAATCAGCAATTTGCGGGAGCCTGAACCTGCCATAATTCCTTCTTCGCACTTCATACTCGTCTTGACAATTGACCCAATAATCTTCCATAGAAGATTTATGTGACGAGTGTTGCTCGAGATGTGCCGCATAGAGTCCTCTGGGATCATAGGACCTCCTCTCAATGAGGTACTTGAGATTAAGCCTTACCGTTTCCTGGCTCATCATCTTAGCATCTGCCGTGAACCTGCATCTATAGAGTCCCATTCCAACAGGAAAGTTTACAGCTGTCTTCTTCTTCAAGCGCAAGTAGACGTGGACTTCAAACAACTGTCTTAGGAATTCCATGAAGACTACCCTATCTGAAGGGTATCTTGGCATCATGGCGGAGTGACCAATGTAGCCATACACGTGTATGCAGGAGAACGTAGGGAATTGGATGAATCAATCTGCCCAATCCGCCATTGCCTCTCTGGCTGTCTGTGGAATACGCACGTGTATCTCATGGTCTAGCTCTCATACAGTGTGCATGATGAAGTGATCACTTGTTCTTTTGAAGTGTTGCTCCGCTTGAGTAAACTCAAGACGTGTAAAATGCTCATGAACCTTTTGCACACCTAAGGTTCCCACATTGTTTAATATCCTGAAATTGCCTTGGAAGGCAATCAGGTATACCAGGTAAGAACACATGTGAAACCTATGAGCTTCTAGATACCCGGTGATCTGTTGGTGGAGTGTGTCACGAATCAGAGTGGCCCAGTCATAATGTTCCCTTCTGCCAATGATTTTCGCAATGACATAATACATCCATGATTGGAATTGATTGCCATCCTCCTCTCCAGTGATTCTATTGAGTAGAGTGATTAACACTGTGTACTCATCTTTACATTCTCCTCGTCGAACCAACTTAGGCAAGTTAGCCTTTGTCACTTTTAGCCATTTTTCAGCTATTATCCCTTGACATTTGTCTTTGGCTATCTCGAATGCCTTCTCGCATTCCGTCACTGATATGACTTTGCTGTTAGGACATGATGGAATATCAAAACATTTTTCAATATCCTGAGGCTTTAGACTGCAAACAATTCTCCCATCCACTGCTCTGATTTCTCTAGTGGTAGGATTTTAATGTGTAATACAAGCAATTACAAGCTCCACGCTCTGTAATGTGATGGGGATGGACGTAGCCTGTAGCAACCCGGATTCTTCAATGTTCTGCAATGTGATCTGATTCATGCCCTCCAGCTGTTCTAGATCAACCATTGGGTTTACCTGATGTAAGTTTATGTCAACCATTTTCAAGTAATCATGAAATAGGGCCGTCTTGGTCCTGTATTGTACCTGAGAGTATTGCATCTTGAAAAACTTAAAGATTGACTGTAAACTTGACCTTGTTCTGACAATTTCCGGAAACCCCTGAAAATAATGCCCTGCTGAGAAGTACTTTTCCGGAAAAAGTTTGGCACATGGGTTTTGTTCGTGCTTCAATGCTGAACAAGCCCAGTTCCTCAGAGTTTTGATTCTAAAACTTTTTTCAGAAAAACCCCCAAAAATAGGGGCAAGAAGTTTGCTGATTCTGGAAAATATGACGTGATGGGTTTTACTGGAAAATTATTCTGAATCTGCGCAGTTGATCAGATTTGATGTAGCCTGCTGCTTTGTGTGACATGCAAGAAAACCTAGGACAAGAAGAGAGGAAGTAGATAGAAGATGGATTGGAAGTTTTTAATTTGACTGCCTGAGAAAATCTGTCTTTGAATCCAACCTCAGATTAGCAATCTTCTTCTGCTTCAAATCTGCAAGAAATATTGAAGAACGGACAAAAACCTTGGCCAGATCTGTAAATGGCGTCCTTGAGAGCTTAATGCTGTTCTTGATCATCAACTTGCAATGAAATAATGAAGTGGGACGCCTATACCTTGATTATATAGACTTAAGCCTTAGATCCACAAGTTTGGGAACTTAACTCATGATCAAAAGTTGATTTGGCTTGATCTGAAGTTCAAAAAGGCGATTTCCACTGATCGTGGAGCGAGTTGGCCAAGTTTATTTCAAAATATCTTGAATTTAGTCAACAACTTTGCCTTTGTCCTTTTCTAGGCGTCCCTTTTGAGTTTTGCAAGTTTTTTTATTATTTTCTCTGTTGAATGACCCCAGTTTGATCCTGAATCCAGATTGATTTGTTGATCCTGAGCTGTTGCTGGTACATTCACTGTCGAGCTGGAGGTAAATTGAAGAGAAGTGCC
>VDFB02262243.1:0-25440 GCA_007258455.2 Sequoia sempervirens | reverse complement strand
TGATCTGTTGGTGGAGTGTGTCACGAATCAGAGTGGCCCAGTCATAATGTTCCCTTCTGCCAATGATTTTCGCAATGACATAATACATCCATGATTGGAATTGATTGCCATCCTCCTCTCCAGTGATTCTATTGAGTAGAGTGATTAACACTGTGTACTCATCTTTACATTCTCCTCGTCGAACCAACTTAGGCAAGTTAGCCTTTGTCACTTTTAGCCATTTTTCAGCTATTATCCCTTGACATTTGTCTTTGGCTATCTCGAATGCCTTCTCGCATTCCGTCACTGATATGACTTTGCTGTTAGGACATGATGGAATATCAAAACATTTTTCAATATCCTGAGGCTTTAGACTGCAAACAATTCTCCCATCCACTGCTCTGATTTCTCTAGTGGTAGGATTTTAATGTGTAATACAAGCAATTACAAGCTCCACGCTCTGTAATGTGATGGGGATGGACGCAGCCTGTAGCAACCCGGATTCTTCAATGTTCTGCAATGTGATCTGATTCATGCCCTCCAACTGTTCTAGATCAACCATTGGGTTTACCTGATGTAAGTTTATGTCAACCATTTTCAAGTAATCATGAAATAGGGCCGTCTTGGTCCTGTATTGTACCTGAGAGTATTGCATCTTGAAAAACTTAAAGATTGACTGTAAACTTGACCTTGTTCTGACAATTTCCGGAAACCCCTGAAAATAATGCCCTGCTGAGAAGTACTTTTCCGGAAAAAGTTTGGCACATGGGTTTTGTTCGTGCTTCAATGCTGAACAAGCCCAGTTCCTCAGAGTTTTGATTCTAAAACTTTTTTCAGAAAAACCCCCAAAAATAGGGGCAAGAAGTTTGCTGATTCTGGAAAATCTGACGTGATGGGTTTTACTGGAAAATTATTCTGAATCTGCGCAGTTGATCAGATTTGATGTAGCCTGCTGCTTTGTGTGACATGCAAGAAAACCTAGGACAAGAAGAGAGGAAGTAGATAGAAGATGGATTGGAAGTTTTTAATTTGACTGCCTGAGAAAATCTGTCTTTGAATCCAACCTCAGATTAGCAATCTTCTTCTGCTTCAAATCTGCAAGAAATATTGAAGAACGGACAAAAACCTTGGCCAGATCTGTAAATGGCGTCCTTGAGAGCTTAATGCTGTTCTTGATCATCAACCTGCAATGAAATAATGAAGTGGGACGCCTATACCTTGATTATATAGACTTAAGCCTTAGATCCACAAGTTTGGGAACTTAACTCATGATCAAAAGTTGATTTGGCTTGATTTGAAGTTCAAAAAGGCGATTTCCACTGATCGTGGAGCGAGTTGGCCAAGTTTATTTCAAAATATCTTGACTTTAGTCAACAACTTTGCCTTTGTCCTTTTCTAGGCGTCCCTTTTGAGTTTTGCAAGTTTTTTTATTATTTTCTCTGTTGAATGACCCCAGTTTGATCCTGAATCCAGATTGATTTGTTGATCCTGAGCTGTTGCTGGTACATTCACTGTCGAGCTGGAGGTAAATTGAAGAGAAGTGCCTGGGAGGCAGTAAGTTGAAAAGCTGAGTTTGTGGCTTCAAAAGGAAGGGCACCTTTCTCAAGAAAGGGCGCTTTTGCCTTTGCCTTGGTGATTTTTCAGTATTCGTTCTTCAACCTTTTGAATTGACCTCTCGCGCTTTGATTTGGATTTCCCGTTGATCAAAGAATCAGATGATCTCGTTTGATAGCTCATCAGGTAGCTGTAGTTCAAGCTTCAGAAGGTGATCACCGAACTGAAATCTTGTAGTCGCCTATGGGTTATTTAATGCAAGGGTTTCAATGAAAAAGGGCTTTTCCTTTGCACAAAGCAGATTTTCACTTTAAAGATCTCTGCAGCCCATTCTGATTACTCCGTTGGATTGCCTTAATAGATGCTCAGACCATGATTTATGTTGTCGATTGGACTCGACCTATAAACCAGTCTTGGGAGGCCTCCTTCAGACCGATATCATCCGGAGTTCCAAAAGAAGGCCTTCCTTGGAAAGGTGTTTTCAATTCCTTGATCTTCACATCTCATTACCATTTTGATACTTCATTAACCTCTCTTTCGCTTTATTAAATCTATTGGTGATCAAATCATCAGACATGATCCACTTTGTTTTGTTGTTGAGCCACAAGGAATCACGAGGATGACCGTGCTTGATGATCTAAATAGTTGCATTTGGACCTTAGTGAATCATTGTCGAAAAAAGGCTCTTTCAAAGATCATGAACTCCGATCTCTCCTTCAGAACGCTTCCAGAGTTAGTCACCTTGACCTTTGGCTCTGTAACTCTTCATCAAACAACATCTTTGTAACTTTTTTCGCCATGGCTGTACTGCTTGAAGCTTTGGAGTTTTAGCTTGCACTTGGTACTACTAATCCGCCATTAATGGTCGCTAAATTTCCTAACTTTGTTCTTGAAAAACAGAAATAGACCCACCAGAGTAAAACGTGTCTTTTGATGATTTTGACTCGACCAATGTGATCGTGAAGTCATTTAATCCTATCAAAATAATTTTCGATCATTTCTGGGAAGGTCCTATTTTCGGGGGTTACCCTGAAAATAGGGGCGTAAAACCCTAATTCTCAAATTTTCAGAATTTTGCACATGTGTTCCTGAAATATGCTAACCAATTTTGTTTGAAGGAACTACACAACATAACCAGCAATAGTTAATTGGATTAGCGTTAGCATCAAACTGAAAACCAAACTTGAAAGAACTACTCAACGTCAAGAATGTGCACTCAAGATCCCATTGAGGGCGAGGTGCTAACATATGACGGAGTGTTTAATTGAAGCTAGAAATTGATAGGCGGATAACCAGCCATGAAGAGCATTTCCACACTACCACCAAACAGTGGGGGGAAAAGACTACAATTAAAACAATTCGTCCGCTGCGGCGGGCATCCACAGAGTTGTGGGGATTCACCACTATTAAAGTGGGTACAAGAATATTACAGTCAGATTATCCACACTGGCGGTAAACCATCCAGGGGTACTTATGTGTGAAGATTAAGAATTAATTGCAGCAATTTAAACTGGAACAGTACTACTGTTTACAGTTTGTACAAATAAGAAATAAGCTGCAAATTACAAAGAATTACAATAGTCTTCAAACACAAGAGTAATAGATGATCTCTTACAATTATTTAACTCTTCAAACTGCTGATAATGCATCAAAAATCAGAACTACTAAAGTCTGATATAGAAAACAGAAAATTGGAAATTTCAATCAGCAACTGTGAAAACCAAAGAATTATTCATAACTCACTCATTTCACCTCCAAATCGAATGAAACCAAGTGCAGCTGATTGCTAGAAGGTAGGCGACCAAACTGAGGTGATGAAACACCTTCAAAGAACTCTTGTTAATTTTGCACGAATCCCAATGTGCTTCCAGAAAAGTACGACTCTCCTTGAAGGGGCGATTTCACTTTAAAAATCAAGTTCTCAGTAATAAAATCCAAGAATTGGCAGAAAGGGGCGCCCTTGAACAACAAATAGAATGGTAAAATGCCCAGAACCAATTTCAAACTGGAAATACAGTTATAACATGAAATCACCTTCAGCTGTAGATGAAATAGCAAAACCAAAATTGATGAAACTTCAAAATTTCTTCACAATTGAGCTCAATCTACTAGTCTGGATGAGAAGTAGCAAATTCCAACTAGATGTTGTATTTCAAACATGAAATTGGATGATTGGCTAGGAGGTAGCATCCTCGAAGCAAGAATTCATTTGTCATTCCGACAGCATAACAGTATAATAATATGAATGGATACCAAAGTTGAGATAAAGCCTTCATTTTTATAGAAGAGGAGAAGACTCTTCAACTCCTCAAGAAAAGACGCCAACAGTCACCGAGACTCTTCAAATTTCCACAGAACCATTCAGCTTCTCAAAAATGCGTCCACTTTACAAGGCAATATAAAAATCTTTATTTTAAAATATTAACTCCTTCAAAAAGGCGTCCACTTTATTTCTCAAGGCTTTTGTCTTTATTAAAAAATTAAATCACTTTTATGAGAGCATACCCCTTCCAAGTCCCCCTTTTAAACACAACTTAAGTTGTCTTGCTAGGCCAAGGGGTCAACTGCAAAATATAACCTTGATGCCTTTATTCAACATAAAAATGCCTTAAGAGGTCAAACATGAACTGCAAATGAAAGCTCCAACTGGAAATGAAGTACTGAAGGCTGACAAACTCCATACTGCTTAAAATAGAATTTACTATAAATAGTAAACTCTCAGAAAATGCCAAAGAACCTCCGAACTGGAAACCCTAATTTTACCTCACACACGCCTACAGGCTTCCGGAATAGGCCGATGAGTGTCGAACAAATTACTGATGAGAAGGGGACATTACCCGCTCTCCTTAAAATTGCTTTGTCCTCAAGCAACCAAAAAGATGGATGCAACAAAATCTGTCCTTCCTAATGGCATCTTCTCAATAGGCAAATTCTCCATCTAACCAAGTATTCTTTGATTGTCCTCCTCCTCAAAGAACACTCTCTAGTATCAAGGATTTCTTCAGGAATCAACACCAACTGACCTTCCTCATCCAATGGAGGTAATTCTGAAGTAGCCACCACGTTGTGTCCAATTGCCTTCTTGAGGCGTGACACATGAAAGACATTATGTACTTTGCTTTCAGCTGGAAGCTCCAACTCATAAGCAACTTCACCAATTCCTTGGTGACTTTGAAAGGACCATAAAACGTGGCTTCAACTTTTCTGCACCACTTTTCTTGAGAGAAGATTGTCTATATGGCTGAAGCCTCAAGTAGACCATGTCCCCAACTTCAAAAGACCTCTCAACACACTGCTGATCAGCGTATAACTTCTGCTGATTTTGAGCTTGTTGCAGATTTTCCTTGAGAGATTTCAAGATGTCTTGGCTCTGTTGTAACATATCCTGTGCTTGTGGAGCTCTACTATCACCAAACACTAAATCAACAAAATTAGTAGCTTCATAACCATAAAGAGCCATAAAAGGTGACATCTTAATTGACATGTGATAAGAAGAGTTATAACAATACTCTCCTAAATGAAGCCATTTAATCCAAGCTCTTTGCTGTCCTGAAACATAGTTTCTTAGTAGCCCTCTAACCATTTGTTAACAATTTCTGATTGCCCATCTGTTTGTGGGTGATAACTAGTGCTTGGAGTAAGCACTGTCCCACTCAATCTGAAGATCTCTTGCCAGAAAACACTTAGGAACTTGCTGTCCCTATCACTGACAATAGTTTTAGGCAATCCATGCAAACGGAAGACCTCTCTGAAAAATAACTCAGCCACTTGAGCTGCTGTAAATGAAGTGGTGACAGCAAAGAAATGAGCAAATTTCGTTAGTCTATCAACCACAACAAAAATACAATCACGTCCTTGCACCTTGGGCAACCCTGTGATGAAATCCATGGCAATACTTTCCCATTTTTGATTCGGAATGGGCAAAGGTTGTAGTAGACCAGCTGGATAAGAGTGTTCATTTTTATTTCTTTGACAAATCGGACACTCTCTAATGTAGTTCAAGACTTCTTCTTTCAACCCTTTCCAAGTGAATCTTTCACGAATCTGCTTATAAGTTTTGAAAATCCCTTGATGACCAGCAAGGGGAACATCATGAAAAGATTGTAGAATCTTCTTTTTAAGCTTAGATTCTTGCACTAAAAAGATTCTATCTTTGTAGTAAATTATCCCATCAACCAACTTATACCTTTCATCAACCATATGACCTTCTAGCAAGCTGGTTGCAAACTGATTTTTAACATAATCAGCAGCAATTAACTCCTTCCAATCTGCTGATAACTCACAAAGTGACTGCAAATGAGGCCTTCTTGAAAGAGCATCAGCCACTATGTTATTTTTCCCTTTGACAAATTCAATGTCAAAGTCATATGCTTGGAGCTTACTTACCCACTTCTGCTGCCTTTCATTCAAATCCTTTTGGCGCATAAAATGTTTAAGACTATTGTGGTCAGTCTTAACAACAAATTTACTTCCCACCAAGTATTGACGGAATTTAGACAAAGCATGCATGATGGCAAGCATCTCTTTGTCATAAATAGAGTAAGTTTTTTCTGCCCCTCTCAACTTCCGGCTCTCGAAGACAATAGGATGTTTGTCTTGCATTAGAACAGCTCCAACACCTTCACCTGAAGCATCACACTGTAATTCAAAAGGTTTTGTAAAATCGGAAGTGCCAACACTGGACATGTACTCATGATTTGCTTAAACTTATCAAAAACTTCTTGTGCCTTCTTAGTCCAAAGAAAAGCTCCTTTCTTTGTAAGATCTGTGAGAGGTGCTGCTTGATGAGAATATCCTTTCACAAATCTTCTATAAAATCCACATAATCCTAAAAATCCTCTCAAATGAGAAATATTCTTTGGAGTTGGCCAATCAAGAATGGCTCTTATCTTTTCTGGATCAACTTTCACACCCTTTGAACTGATAATGTGGCCAAGATATAAGAGTTCTGTCATCCCGAACTCACACTTTGATTCTTTGGCGAACAAACATTCCGCCTCTAAAATACTAAGCACTTCTTCCAAATGCTTAAGGTGCTCTTCCCATGACTTACTGAATATGAGAATGTCGTCGAAGAAGACGAGCACAAACTTCCTCAACTGTTGTCTAAAAATCTTGTTCATACAAGATTGGAATGTAGCTGGAGCATTTGTCAAGCCAAAAGGCATGACAAGAAATTCAAAATGCCCAAAATGGCATCTAAACGTTGTCTTCTCTATATCCGCCTCCCTCATTCTGATTTGATGATAGCCTGAACGAAGATCAATCTTCGAGAAGAACATGGCCCCATGGAGCTCATCAATAAGCTCATCAATCCTAGGGATAGGATATCTATTCTTGATGGTCTTCTGATTCAATGCGCGGTAGTCAACACACATACGCATTGTGCCATCTTTCTTTTTGACCAGCACCACTGCAGAAGCAAAAGGACTCTTGCTTGGTCTAATGAAACCACTCTCCAAAAGCTCCTTGATAGCTTTTTCAATCTCATCTTTCTGCTTCTTTGGATAACGGTAAGGTGTAGTCATGACAGGCTTTGCTCCTTCTTCTAACTCAATTATATGCTCAGAACCTCTTTCAGGAGGTCTTCCAGGAGGTAGGCTTCCAAAGACTTTGCTCTTCTTTGAAAGTAAGGCTTGAATATCAGGGTGATATTGCCTTTTCTCCTCCACTGGATCAGCTGGTAGAACCAAACATTCAGCAGCCCATTCAATCTGATCGTGATGGATCAGCCTTTCCATCCTCTTCAAAGACACAATCCGAGGGCCCCCATTTGACATCCCTCTTAGAACAACCTTCCTTCCATTAGACTGAAATTTAAGCTCCATAGTTTGCAAATTCAATGTGATCTCACCAAGAGATCACAGCCATTGTATGCCTAGCACAACATCAGTGTCTCCAATTCCCACCACATAAAAATCATCTTTAATCTCATAATTTCCTAACTGCATAGAGAGGTTAGGAATCTTTCTCGTGCAAGACATAGTAAAACCATCTGCAACCATTACCTTGAAACCATCAAATTCCTCAGTCTTCAATCCCTTCTTAGCAACTAATCCTTCATCAATAAAATTATGAGTTGCTCCAGTGTCAATTAGGGCAACAATCCTCTGTGAATTCACAACTCCATGAACCCGAAAGGACTCATTTTTTTGAAAGCTTGATAGTTGTGCAAAAGCACTACCATCTCCCACCTCATCGGACTTCTCTTCTGGATCTTCTTCACCTTCACTACCTGCTGATTCGTATTGCTGATCAGACGAATCAGATTCTGATCCATAATCAGAATAGCCCTCCATTCGATTTGCTTTGCCTCTTCCATAGCAACGGTGACCCTTAACCCAAGGCTCACGGCAAGTGTAGCAAACTCCATCTTTTCTAAGCTGTTCTTTGAGCTCTTCTGACAACCTTGGTGGAAACTTCTTGGGCAGATTTGAAGAATGTTTTTTATCTTTCTTATGGCTGAATGGTTTTGAATGAAACTTAGGCCTTGGGGCTGCCAACTCCATGCTCCTAGCTTTCTTGATAGCTTCATCTAACGTTGGTGGATCAAAAGCTTTGACCCAACCCTTCAAAGGCTCCATTAAACCTTCAGCAAAAAGAACCACAAGTCTTCTTTCAGTAATGTTAGGCACCATTACTGACAACCTCTGAAAATCAGCCACATAGTTTTCTAAAGATCCTTGCTGTTTCAATTGTGCCAATTCTCTGAATCTTAATTCTGGATCCTTAGTATCAAATCTCTCGATCAGCTTGTTGGTAAACTCATCATATGTACGAATGAGGTTATGGCCAAGAGTGACCAACCCATGAGTCCACCATTCGTGAGCTATCCCATCCAAGTGCAAAGTAGCAAACTTTATAGCATCTCCTTCTGGCATGGGTCTGAGAGAGAGATAATTATCTAGTTTTTGCACCCAAGATCTGGCTGTGCACTTATTACTACCATCAAAATGCTCCATAGTAATCTTTCCCAATGCTTGGTAGAAATCATTTCTAGGTGCCATAGGAGGACGTTGCTCATTCCTTCCTCCATTTCTCCGACTCCTTTGATTCATGAATTGATCAAAAGTCCAAGCATCTCTCAAATCGAGAGGTAAAGAAGCATACTCCATGTAAGCTTGACGTGCATCATCAGCAAAGGTTGGTGCAGCTTCAACTGGTTGTTGCTCTTCTATTGTCGTGAAGACGGGAAAAAGGGGTCTAGAGGATGACCCGCTATGAATTGCAACATGTTGACCCACAATCCTATCTCCTTTATTCACCTCAGGACTGCCATTATTAGATTTTCCATTGACTCCACTGCTTTCACCAGTTGGATTATTTTGGGGCTGAAGAACATTATGAGCTGCTTGCTGATCCAACTTGGACAATAGACGAGACATCATGTCTATCATCCCATCAAACTTCTTCTCAACTCTATCCCTCTCTTCATTTCTTTGTCTACACTGTCTGACATTATTTCAACTGTGTGTTCAACTTCTCCACTGACTTTTCTGAACCTTCCACTGTTTTGCCAAGTCTCTTAAGACTCCTGAGAAAGTCTCTGCCTCTGGAACAGACGGAAACTGATGCGGAATTCTAGCCTGACTTCTGGTGTAGGGCCTAGTGTCTCTTTCACTCATCAGATAACCAACTGCAAACTGCCACAGGATGGCAGGGTCTTCTGCTCTGATACCACTGAAATATGCTAACCAATTTTTTTGAAGGAATTACACAACATAACCAGCAATAGTTAACTGGATTAGCGTTAGCATCAAACTGAAAACCAAACTTGAAAGAACTACTCAACGTCAAGAATGTGCACTCAAGATCCCATTGAGGGCGAGGTGCTAACATATGACGGAGTGTTGTAATTGAAACTAGAAATTAATAGGCGGATAACCAGCCATGAAGAGCATTTCCACACTACCACCAAACAGTGGGGGGAAAAGATTACAATTAAAACAATTCGTCCGCTGCAGCGGGCATCCACAGAGTTGTGGGGATTCACCACTATTAAAGTGGGTACAAGAATATTACAGTCAGATTATCCACACTGGCGGTAAACCATCCAGGGGTACTTATGTGTGAAGATTAAGAATTAATTGCAGCAATTTAAACTGGAACAGTACTACTGTTTACAGTTTGTACAAATAAGAAATAAGCTGCAAATTACAAAGAATTACAATAGTCTTCAAACACAAGAGTAATAGATGATCTCTTACAATTATTTAACTCTTCAAACTGCTGATAATGCATCAAAAATCAGAACTACTAAAGTCTGATATAGAAAACAGAAAACTGGAAATTTCAATCAGCAACTGTGAAAACCAAAGAATTATTCATAACTCACTCATTTCACCTCCAAATCGAATGAAACCAAGTGCAGCTGATTGCTAGAAGGTAGGCGACCAAACTGAGGTGATGAAACACCTTCAAAGAACTCTTGTTAATTTTGCACGAATCCCAATGTGCTTCCAGAAAAGTACGGCCCTCCTTGAAGGGGCGATTTCACTTTAAAAATCAAGTTCTCAGTAATAAAATCCAAGAATTGGCAGGAAGGGGCGCCCTTGAACAGCAAATAGAATGGTAAAATGCCCAGAACCAATTTCAAACTGGAAATAAAGTTATAACATGAAATCACCTTCAGCTGTAGATGAAACAGCAAAACCAAAATTGATGAAACTTCAAAATTTCTTCACAATTGAGCTCAATCTGCTAGTCTGGATGAGAAGCAGCAAATTCCAACTAGATGTTGTATTTCAAACATGAAATTGGATGATTGGCTAGGAGGTAGCATCCTCGAAGCAAGAATTCATTTGTCATTCCGACAGCATAACAGTATAATAATATGAATGGATACCAAAGTTGAGATAAAGCCTTCATTTTTATAGAAGAGGAGAAGACTCTTCAACTCCTCAAGAAAAGACGCCAACAGTCACCGAGACTCTTCAAATTTCCACAGAACCATTCAGCTTCTCAAAAATGCGTCCACTTTACAAGGCAATATAAAAATCTTTATTTTAAAATATTAACTCCTTCAAAAAGGCGTCCACTTTATTTCTCAAGGCTTTTGTCTTTATTAAAAAATTAAATCACTTTTATGAGAGCATACCCCTTCCAAGTCCCCCTTTTAAACACAACTTAAGTTATCTTGCTTGGCCAAGGGGTCAACTGCAAAATATAACCTTGATGCCTTTATTCAACATAAAATTGCCTTAAGAGGTCAAACATGAACTGCAAATGAAAGCTCCAACTGGAAATGAAGTACTGAAGGCTGACAAACTCCATACTGCTTAAAAAAAGAATTTACTATAAATAGTAAACTCTCAGAAAATGCCAAAGAACCTTAGAACAGGAAACCCTAATTTTACCTCACACACGCCTACAGGCTTTCGGAATAGGCTGATGAGTGTCAGAAGAGATTATTGATGAGAAGGGGACATTACAGTTCCTTGACAGAAACCCACAAAGACTCTATGTTTGGTTTGACCTAAAACAAACTTTTGACGGCATTTTAACAAGATTTAGCTCAATTTAAGCAGAATGCCAAAAAATTATTTTGGGTACAACAGAGGGTAGAAATAGTAGTTAGTTTATTTATTTATTTTTCATGCAATAGTTTCGTAAACCCTTATAAATAAGGGCTTTTGCCACGTATTCTAGGGATTTGGAATTCATTCAGTATCATTGATCAATAGAATTTAGTAATGCCTATCTTGCTTCTAAATTATTGTTTTTAAATGTTCTGTGTTATTTATGGTTTTATGAATTGAGTTTCTCATAACATTTATTGAAAGCTTTGTATTGTAGTAGTTGTTTAGTTCATGATTGTAGCTTTGAATGGAACTATCATACTTTGCTTATAATGTCTTATGTATGTGTGTTGAGGTAGATTAAATTACTTTTAACGAGTTTGCAAGCTTTGTATTGCGGGTTTCTTTGAAATTTGTTTTTGCGGCTTTGTATTGACTCCTTAATTCAAACTTCCAAAGTGATAATTTCCTTGTGTTAAAGCCTATTCAACCCTTACTTGTACTTGCATTGCTGTGTCTGCATTTTGTTGAACAACCTTTTTCCTTAAGTACAAGTATGTTTTAGCCTTTGCCCTAGGTGAATCCAAAAAGACACTTTTAGCTTGTTTGTTTTTTATGAACCACCCCAAAAACTACTGTACAAATTGTAGATGCAAGTTTATATTGTTTAAATTAGGCTATTTTTTGTTACACGGAGCTTCCCCTTCTAATTTGATGAATGGTTTGAACACACACACTGTTCTGTTTGTGTTACATTGCAAAGTGCGAATTAAAATGCTAACATACTTTACTTTTAATACTACTATTAACAACACAAATATAGGCTGAATGTATATTTTCACATGATAAACAACTTGATTTGATCTTTCCAGGACTAATTGCCTTGAAATTGCAAAACTATTTGGGAAGTAGTTTTTACTTCTTGTAAGCTAATAATTTAGAACCAATTGTTACCACTTAATCCTGACTGCATGAATTTGTTGTTATAATGTGGAATCTGTTGTGGCAGTCCCATCAAAAGGAAATCTCCGTTTATGTCTGGTTTGTCCAAACAATAATTTCACACTTTGCTTAACATCATCCAACATCATGTAGGTTTCACAGTCAACTTCCGATGCATGAATTCCATAGAACAATCAACAAGGTCATGCACCTAAGAATCCAGGAACGAAATAAACATATACTCACTGATAGTTGAATATCTGGCATTGGATGTTTTTTAGAGGGGGATTGTATCTTGCAACCAAAGTTCTGAAAGGCCCTTGCAATTGTGCATTAGTCATGGTCTGAAGATTCAAAGATCCTCTTATATCCTAACACTTTCCTTTTTCTAGCTTATTGTCATGGTTGGCTAATCTACTGAAGTCTGACAATGTGGAAGCTTTGTTCACTTGTAAATGTCAAGTCAAAGACATTGGTAGAGCTTATCCTTGACCGTGGCAAGCTAGAAAATCTATTTTCATGAAATTTGGTGGAGGATCTGCAGGTGCTAACTACAACACATTCACACTCATATCTCTTGGGATAGGTCAAGGAGAGACTTAAAAGTTGACACAATCATTCTTTCATCTTTTCCATTGAGACATTCCAGGATACTGTTGATTGTGAGGTCTCGTTACTAGATTGTTACAGTTTGATACTTGAGTCCACTTATTATTATTACCATAAGGCAGGTTTTGATGGCATCCATAAGACCTACATACTGCACAAGGGCAATGAAGCGTATAAAAGTACTTCATCTTATAGTTATCCTTTAATCGTGGGTAGGCCAATGATTGAACAAAAAAATATAAAACATGTACATTAGTATAAAGCAGATATCTCATAAAATACCAAATTAAACCATTTTTGTCCTTTTCTAATATAAGCTTTTTAAAAAAGGAACAGTGTTGTAGATGTTAGTCTCTATCTTTATCTTTATAACAAAACCAGATCTAAAATTAACACTGCTAGTTTCATACGTATGCTCTTACATCAAATTCTGCTGGTTTGGAAAAGCTTTGAACCTCCCATTTCAATCTTCAGTACAAAACGTAATCTATCAACAATATTCCTTCAACAATTCATGTGCGAATCTCCCTCATTTATATGTATATAGCAACGACCTCTGCAACAAAAGATTCTTGCCATTTTCAGTTTCAGTTTCAAATAGTTTTGTTTTCAACTTGCAATGTGTGGCTTATTCTTCTTATTGCCTTTTGTTGGATTGTAAATGATGAAAAAAACTGTCTGTAAGTATTTCTATCTTTGTAACTATCCCTATCCTTTTGCATGTGCTTGGCCCTATCCAACCAAGACACAATCCCATCCTTGCCCATTTATTTAATACACACAAACGAGGAGTGTAAAGTTCTTAATTTTGGTTGGTTTCTCTGTTGTTTCCCTTGTTCATGTATTGTTCTTCTTAATTTCTGCTGTGTGTTCTGAAATGGATGTGCAGGCACACTTTTGGATGGCACTGATGTGTTTTCTCCAAGCTGTTGTTTGCTTGTTCACATAGGACTTTCTTTAGCCACTATCAGAACTTATTTGTGGCTCCATTTTAGGCATCCACTCAACAGCTCCACAGCCACATTTTTATAATTGCTGATGGGAGGTAGATGTCTGTTACATTTTAGCAATTTGTTTTAAACTTTCACTGTCCAAAAAATTTGAAGTACTAGTGTTGCAGAATTGAAGACTTGATTTTCATAGCATGAGAAGACTATTTTTCCAGTAGGAGCAATTAATTTCATCTAAAAAGGTGAAATATTCCTTATGGGTATTTGCCCCAATTTTTTTCAAATATTCCACAGAGAATTTAAACAAACAGTTTGCATGAACTAATTTCTATTCATCCAATAACTTGCAAGCAAATTTCAATGTAAATCATATTTTAACAGTTTAGAACAAAGATCTGAAATTACATATGAATATTTCTTTCAAATCTTAAGTAGAATAACAGCAGAAATATGAATTTGAAGCACAAAGTGAGACACCTGAATAATATCTCCAACAGACAATGGGTTTTCGTCCACTGCCTCCAAGCTCGAGGGTTTCTGTCCTCAAACCTGCTGAAAGCCAAAGCTTCCCAGAATTCTCCAAGAGAAATCATAAACCAAGCATATATTAAGCATGGCTGAAAGTGAGCCCCTTGCAACCCTTTTATAAACTTCTCATAAGAGCTCATTCACACTTTTAACCAATGTGGGATAAAACATAAACTTCATTTTTTTGCCTTTTTGATGTCTCATGTATTTTAAAATAAGGGGCCCCTTTTACTATTCATTTTCCCACTTAACTTTAGGCTCACATTAATAAAGTTAAATGATTGGCTTTAACTTTATAATTTAAACTTTATTAATGCGAATACGAATTAAACCAATGGAACTGAAATCATCTGATGATAATAACCAATCTTCCATTGAAAAGGCACTGTCACTGGAGATCACGACCCACCTGATGAATTACTATTAATAGCATTAATGACTTACTAAAAATAGTAAGTATACCAAAACTACCTCCAGACGCCCCGGATAATCCTCAAGATTCCTTAAAAGCCCTGGTTAGCCCACGGAACCAAGGAGAAATAGGCTAACGACAACATCATACAATGCGAACTAGAAAAGGGGACATTACAAAAGGGCTAATTATATTTTGAATACTATAGCTACTGATTTGCATGATTCAGATTGTTGCATTGGATCTTGCTATAGTATCTTTTCCCTCTTGAACATACTTCCTTCCTAGTGTTGGTGTTTAACTGCAGGCTTTGTTTTGTCTGCTTGTTTCTGTGTTTTACTGTGAATGTCAGTTTTTTCCTTTGCGTGAAAGCTTTTCTTGTTTTCTCTGTGTGCATTCAAGCCCTTTTTACTTTTTCCCATGTATGCTAACTTTTTAGTAGTGTGCTAGCTTTTTCTTCCTTTTTCATGTTCACACAAGCTTTTTCCCAGTGCATTCAAGTTTTCTGACTGTTTGCACTTCTATGGCATCACTACGGGCTAGTGATTGCTTGTGCCTATTGTCATGTGCTTTTAACTAGTGCAATTAGTTGTTGTTGGTTCTCTTTCAGTCTTCCTCTGGTTCCAGTCCTGATCCATTCATTGTCAATGTAATTAAAATTTAAAAATCAAAACAGAAATACAGATAACTGCATTTTGTGTAGTATCTTGCTTTTGCCAATATTTGGCATCTTTAAGCATTATTAATGTGAATATTTCCTTGTAACTGTGATATTCCTGACATTCACTCAATGAACATGCACACGCTTATAGAATGACATGCTTATTATTTGATAAAGATAAATTATTATCATGAACAATATACATTCAAGTTTTCTCATCATTTTTGTTTTACATTAACTGCAGTGCAGTCAACTCCAGATTCAACTGATGCATCCCCAAATCCACTGAATATGGAGAGAGGATTGCGATTACTGGACGTCTTGAGAATTTTAATGCGTTCAGTACACAATCAATGGGTTTTTGGCTATTATGGAGGATTACAAACACTTGTGGCTCTGATGAAAGGTATCATAGAATGCTTTTTGTGCTAGATTCATTCTCTTTTTCATGTAGTATTTTTTTCTTCTTCTAGATTCAACACATTGTTATTGATAGTTTTGCTCAATCCTTATTTTTGTACTTGCTGTTTTATCCATCATGACATCTAATTTACTCCACTATCAATTCATATTCTTAATAATTTTATACACTATTTTGATAAGATTTTTTTTCTTGTTGACATTTGAAATAGAAGAAAATCTAACATGCATTCTAAGCTCTATGCTCCTAATTTTTTCAGATTTTCATTTTGAGCTGAAAAAGTCACAAGAAGTTTGGTTTTACCAAAAATATTAGAAATCTTGTACTACAGAAACAGACGATGCACTGACCTGTGACTTAAGTTGGGCACCTATAAGGAAAGTGTCCTATGGGCAAGAGAAGCTACTTGTTTGGGAGAATACCGGAGAAGTCTTAAGAAGATAGGAAAGTTTTTTGGATTATCTACATGATCCTTTCCCCTTTGGCCTTCTTTAGGCAAGGAAAATCCACCCACCTACTCACAAACATCTGCTTAAGAAATGTTAGTGCACCTTAGATGCTCTACAATGTAATGAAGTTGGTGGCAAATTGTGTGGCTTCCAATCACACAAGCTCCTTTCCCTTGGTGTGGTCTTTCATAGTTGAGGCATTCAAGGGTGGTTGTAGATGTATTTTGTGATGTTCCTTGTCTTCTGCACCATGGCTTTCATCCATCCAAGTTTGCTTATATCTTTATGTAGAAGATCAATGCAATAGGTAGCACAAGGGCTCCAAAAATTAGTATGTGCCTCTCCCCAAGAAGTCTCTTTGCCATTACATATGTTGGTGTATTGTTGGCCACAACTTTAATGACATTCTCCACACCCACTTTTGTATCTTTAGGATTACTTTCTACATCCATAGACTTAGATCCATGTGGGCATCAACTTCTAGTCGTTTAGAATATCCGATTTTACCACTGTGCTCTTTGAAGAGGATTGCTTCACTTAACCCCCATTGCTTTCTTGGTCCCCACTAGGTACCAACACTATTGGTACTTAGATACTAGGTTGTTTCTTCTCTCTTTTCGCATTTCTATTGATAGGCTATCCTTGAAACACTCAGCTGAAGTTGGATTTTTACACTAACCATTTCTTACAAATGGTGGATGGTTTTATTCCTCACCTTCAATATCTCTAGTGCCACTATTTCCATGGCTTGAGATTTCCCCTTCGTTAGATGAGAGTGTGCTCTCACTAGTTGGATACTAGTACTCTAGCTATCAGAGTTGATAGATCAATTAGGTTGTGCTTCTCTTAGCACACCATTACTACTTAGACCACTCACATTCCCTAGCCTTCTCTCGCTTGGCATCATGGCTTTGCCAATCCTATCAATGTGACTCGACACCTTTTTGACTACATGGATCTACCACTTACCAATCGCTCGCTAGACCAGAAGGGCATACTCATTATGAGTTTTATTTCTACTATGGGAGCTACACTAGCCTTGGATGTAAGGGGAGTTTCTAGAGGAAGTGCTTTGCTTCTTGTTAGGAGCTACTAGCGTGGCCTCTTTGAACTTGGATACTTAGCAGCTCTTTTTTGCTCTTTACTACTCTTTATTAGAGGCATAGTGCTTTATTTTGCCTTATGCACATTTATTATTTTGCTTCTTTGGTTCTCTTGTCCCAGAACTTTCTATTAGCTATTATATCATCTAGTCCCATTGACATGCTTTTGGTCATCTGTGGACATCAACATATTTTTTTTCTTTCTTTCTTGTTCAACATATTACAAAGAATCAACATTTTTCACTTTGTGAGAGATATCAATTGACTTCAAAAATATGAATTGTCAATTTGGAGCCAGAAGGAAATTGATCAGTGTGTGGTTCTTGCCATCTGTCTAATGAGTTTGTAGATGAGTAACTTGGTGAGTACTTGTGAGTTAGTGAGTTTCTATATTATGGTTTATGATTTCAAGGAGAGTTCGCTTGCCCTAAGATTTAAAATGGAACTTTTTGATGAAAGTTATTTTGGAATGTTAATAATTATTGTCGTGTTTGACTTTTAAGGTTATGAAAATTTTCTATGTTACTGGGTTCTCTCATATAGCCCCCTGTACCCTGCAAAATATGTCTGGGTTCTTGGTACGATTTTGGTTCGCCCTGGGTTCGATCAGATTCTTCCTTGGCCACTCAACTTCTTTGTGGGTCCTTCATAGAAGGACCCATAGAGAACCCGGGTGGCCAGGGAAGAACCCTAGTCGAACTCAGGGAGAACCAAGAAGGATCTGAGCGGACCCACATCAACTATGGCCTAAAAAGGAAAAAACTCACATTAAAAACAAAAAACAAAACCCTAAAAAGTGCAAATAATGCCTTATATTGCCTTGGCCGACCAAATGAGGCTCATTTTGCAAACTTAAAAGAGCAAAAAACACCATTTATTTGCCTCCAAGCTGAAATAGTTGATTTTTGCAGGTTTTCTCTTTTTTTTGAAGGTGAGAGCTACAAAGGAGTTCAACCAATAGAAATGAGGAATAGGTGCGCTAAGAATATCAAACAATTGAAGGTGAGTGAATCTATCCTTTTTTTTCAACTTTTCAATATATTTTTTTGAAGATTTTTCAAGTTTTTTAAAAAAAATTTCAAGTTTTTTTTTGTTTTTAGTAAGTGTTGAATTTTTTTAAGAACTTTTTATGCAAAATAAGGGGTTATAATGCCCATTTTTTCTTAAAAGAATTACTTGTGTTGTAAATTTGTTTTAGTTTTTATTTATTTTAGGTTCATAACTTCATACAGAATGGCTGGTAGTTCTGCTTTGGTTGGCATAGGTGTAGAGAGTCAATTTAAATATGATCCAGTCTCACCTCTTTGGCGACATACGACAATGATTCAACAACTTCCTAGTGGTGGGGGTTTTGTTTGGCGTTGTAGCCAATGTGGAAATACATATAAGAGCTCATACTTCAAGTGAAATACCATTTGTGTGCTATTGGTCAACAAGGATAAGAGTTTTCCTTGGGCCAAATAAAAAAGGGTTGCCAAAGGAGCAAATAATGACTTATATTAAAGAACAAGAGGATGCTGACAATGTATTCAAAAAATCAAAGGCTATAGACCATCCTCTTACCAAGAAAAGTAAAAGTAAAAGCTTGCAAAGACCTAGTGGCTTATCACAACTGGCTAGTCCACATCCTTTCATGGAAATGACTCAATCTTTTGAAGGAGAAAATGTTTCGGTGACATGAAAAAGAGGCCCATTGGAGAGAGCCTTCAAAATTGAAGCAAGGGAGTTGGCAGATGAGAGCATTGCACGTTGCATTTATGGCAATGGGCTTCCTTTCAACATTGTTAGATCACCTTATTGGTGGGAAATGGTGAAAGCCATTTCTAATACAAGTTCTAATTATGTTAATCTTGGGTATAAAAAGGTGCGAACCTTCTTATTGGCGAAGGAGAAATCTTCAGTAGAAGTAGCATTGAGAGTAATCAAGGATATATGGGTCAAAACAAGTGTGTCCATCATTTCTGATGGATGGAAAGATTGCAAAAATAGAGCATTGATCAATGTTATAGCAGTGTCCCCTAAAGGGGCGATGTTTATGAAGGCAGTTGATTGTGCAGGGCAAATAAAAGATGCAAGTTTTATTGTCAATATCCTCATAGAATCCATTGAAATGGTGGGGTTTAAAAGTATTGTCCAAGTCATAGAGGATAATGCTAAAAATTGTAGGGCAGTTGGGGCTATAGTGGAGGCTAGATATGGTCACATTTTTTGGACACCATGTGCAGTCCGCTCACTCAATTTGATAATGCAAAAGATTGGTACACAAATTGAGTGGGTCAAACAAATCTATGCGAAGGGCGAGGAGATCCAAATGTTTGTGACTAATCATCATATGTCACAACCCATCTTTAGGACCTTCTCCAAGTTGGAGTTGTTGAAGGTAATTTAAATTTGATTTTTTTAATATAATTTTTTATTTTTTAATTTTAGTTTTTCATTGCTGATTTGTGACATGCATTTTCTTACCATGTTAGGTTGCCGAAACTCAATTTGCATCTCACACAATCATCTTAAGACGACTTGTGAAGGTGCGGGAGGCCTTGAGTTCTATGGTCATCAACAACTTGTGGAGTGTATGGAAGCAATCAAGCACAAAAAGAGCCCAAAATGTGAAAGCAATGATCTTAGATGATGAGTGGTGGGCTCGTGTGGAATATGTTATAAATTTCACCGAGCCTATTATGAGCATGATTAGGTATGTTGATACTGATCGCCCATGTTTGGGTGAAATTTATGATGGCATGGATTCCATGGTGGAGAAAATAAGAACAATAATAGATGCCAATGAACATGACCCAATGGAAACATTTTTCAAAACTGTACAAAAGATTATTGTTGATTGTTGGAACAAGATGACCACCCCTTTACATCTCTTAGCATTTGCTTTGTCACCAAAGTATTCTAGCAAAGAGATACTTTCATTGTTGAGGAGGGTGTCACCATATAGGGATGCAGAGGTTGCTACTGGCTATAAGGCTGCATTGAGAGATATTTTCAGATGAAGATATCCAAAGCATTGTCGTGAGCGAGTTTAGTCAATTCATATCTTCAAAACATCATGATGTTTCCGCTCTTAGACAAATATAGGAAAAATGCTGATGAGTGGTGGTATCTACATGGTCAAGGCTCCAATTACTTGCAGCCTCTTGCAATTAAAATACTCTCCCAAGTATGTATCTTTTTATTTATTTATTTTTTCTTTTTCATTCGATGCTTGTTGGCGTTTAAATTCGCACCTCTGGAATGCGTATTTGAAACAGACAGCTATGCACAGTAAAATTGCTCTTCAAATTAGGAGGGGAAGCTCCCTCTTGTTGATGGTGTTGAAAGAAAGTAAACTAAAAACTAAGTTGCCTATCTTTTTGATCAGCTAGAGCACAAGGTTTATTACACACAAACGTCGCAGCTGAGATTTTCTGATTTAAGAACTTCAACTACGACTAACTTAAACTAAAGACGTTTCTAACTTCTCAAGTAATACGCAGAGCAAGAGAAACTAGAAATGAACAAGGTTGAATCTCTGACAAAGTGCTTCAATAAACTCTTTTCCAACAAACATCTACACACTTCAATGTAAGCTGAAATTAAGATCATAAAAGCATAACACAAATAACGGAAATCTGAGACGTTATATCAAGGCAAAGGAGGCTCATGATTTTATTTCTCAAACTTCTGGAACAAAAGCTACTACTAACATGCCTAGAACAAGAGCTTGCAGCTAAAGAGGCTTGCAATCTTGTTCTTACACAATAGGAACAACAATTACAATAACTCCTTGTTGGCTAAAAGAGACTCAACAATTTGCTATCATAAAACAATTGAACAACACTTTGAATAACAAATAGAAGGCACAATAGGCTCAGCGTTTTGTTATCACTAGCATGGTTAAAGAAAACTAATGAGCAAAGGCTCTTATTTATAGGCAAGCAGAGGAGTAGGGAACCCTAAAATCTCCTTGCTTTCACAATCTAGGGCTTGCTCAGCAAGCAAGCTTTATTTCTAAATCTAGAAAGAAGATAACATCTAACACCTAAGAAAGCAGAAAAAGCGGGAAACGCCAACTATTACACTTTATCTTCTTTCTCTTCTCAAAGAATGGATAAGAATTATTCCAAGAATAGAAAGAAAGCGGGAAGAAAGCTACTTTAAAGCTCGATCACATGCGCTATAAAGTTAGAGATTGTGTCCCGATTCGGTGCATCTATGCCATCAATAGCAAAACACCGCTTTTCTAAAATATCTTCACCATCTGCAACTGACCTAAGGAAATCTTCGACCTCATTAGCCGCTTTTTCAAACCTTGCTGACATCATGGAAATTTGACTGAAGCCACCATCGTTGCCATGGACAACACTCTGAAACTGAGTTTGCACTTCATCAAGTCTGACATAGGAACCGTCATCATGATGACATCGAGCTGGGATCTCTGCGATGAACTCGTTGACGAACAAAAAAGCCTCGACCACCCTCTGCGTGTATGCAATGAACTCCTCAGCCATTCTCTCGTAGGTTGTCACCTTAAAGAGATGACACTCCTTCCATGCAAGGATTTGCCTCTTATGTTCTTTGGAAACTACTGAGCCATAGGCTGTATTTAGATCAGCAATGATGATTTCATGCCTTGGCTTCTCCTCTAGCATTGATTGCTCGAATCCTTGCAGGCCTTGACGCAAGTCGTGAGCGTTATTCCTTAACTGAAACATTTGCACTAAGATTTCCTTTCCTCTGACAATGAATCCTTCGATCCACTCCTGAGTTTGCTTCCCACAAATTACCAGTTGTCTCAACTGATGATGATCGGCTGGAGTCTCTAGAACCTGGGGGAGCAACTGTGTAGCTTGTGAAGTACCCTGAACAAGGTTAGAAATATAGAGCTTGAGTTGTCGTATTTCAGCCTTGAGGGCTGCCTTGTCTTCTCCATCCTTGAGCACTCTTTCTTGCAGACTCTCAGATACAACTCTGAATAAGCTAACATCCACGTGCCTGGTGCACTTGCCGAGGTTGGCCTTTACCATCACAAAGTCATCCATATCCACCTCATCTTTGTTCTTGTTTTCGGGAGGTGTAGCCGTCTCCATGACCATTTCACCTTTAGGATTCCTTTCAAAATGAATTTGCTTCTTCGCCTTCTTCTTAGGAGCTTCCTGATAGATAGTGTCAAGGTCGTCAAAATTCACCTGATATGAGGGCCTTCTTCTTTTCCTTCCCATGGAGCTCTCTAAGCAAGATGTTGTATCTTTTCTGACTTCCTTGGGAGGTTCAATTGCAACTTCATCATCTTCTTCATCCTCTATATCAATATGGATTGGCGAGGACCTTGGCAAAGGTATAGGTTCTTGTGTCGTGGGTTCATCTTCTATCTCCCTCTGAGGTATGGACGCTTCTGGAGGAGCTTCTGGTTCAGCTGTTGGCTGCTCCTATATGATGATGTTGGAGAAGTCCAACTTGCTTCTTACATTTTTAGTTGTCCTTTTATCCTTAATGCCTTCTTGAGATTGCTTGACACCTTTCCCCTTTGCTTGTGTTTCGGAGGAGGGAAGTGATGAAATAATCCTTGGCGGCTCTGTTGGTGGAATGGAGTTCTTCCTTTTGAGTACTAGGAAAACTTTGCTATGCTCAAGAACTTGTTTTGTTCTTTCCTCGACTGAGAGGGTTTCTTTATTTGCCCAATTGACCTGTGGAAGGGGTTGCTCTTCTATTTGCTTCTGAGAGTACATAGGCAGAAGCACCTCTTCATCATCATCTGATAAACGTTCAATATCCTCTGACAAGTAGTCTTTCATTTGATGAAGAGTCAGCCGACTGTAATTACGCCTCCACACCTCGAACTCATCCCTGCAATTAGCCCAAAAATCTTCGAGAGCAAGTATATGATCATAGTTTCTCTCAAGACGGCCGGCGTAGACACCATGAGGGTCATAGGATCGTCTCTCGCTGTAAGGCTTGAGATTTAGTGCTGCTAACTCATCCCCCATGGACTTAGCTTCTGTTGCTGACCTGCAAGTATAGATTCCCAACCCAAGTGGAAAATTGAGAGAGGGTTTCTTTCTGTTCCTCAAGATTGTGTGAACCTCGTGAGCCTGCCTTAGGAATTCCATGAACAACACTTCATCTGATGGATACCTTGGTAGCATAAGTGGAGCACTAGAAAAGCCATAGACTTTGAGATAGGTAAATGTAGGAAACTGTATAAACCAACTTGCCCAATGAAATATTCCGAGCCAATTTTTTTAACTTTTTCAATTTATAGATTACAAACAAATGCACCCGTTAAGGTTAGCAGCTAAACCCAAACGTGCTGAAGCAACTCTAACCAGAATGTACACCAGGATCCCGATGTGGGCAAGGTGTGAGCATTGGTCAGAGGATCTAAATCAAATTGCTTATTTAGGAACTATAACCAAGAATGGCGCCGATGATGGCGAGCATATGGTCAGAGGATCTTCTACACTAAGTGCTGAAAGGGAACTCGACACCAAGTATGTGCTACCCAATCCAGTATGGAGTAAGGGGCGATCATATGGCGGAGTGTTACAAAATACAATGCTTGAAAGAAATACTGAAAAGCTGAAAGTACTCAACACCCAGAATGTGCTTTCTAACCCAGAGTGGGAAAGTAGCTACCATAGGGCGGAGATGTAACTATTACAAAATAACTTCACAATGAAAGTGAGCATTACAAATCAGAATTGAACAAGCTTGATAATCACTGCCAGTACTACTGTCAGTTTACAAAATGAGGATCATTCGCCTATCAAGAGCATAGAAACTGGAAAGATTAGCATTACAACATATTAAGAATTCCCCTTGGCTTGATTCAAGATGCCAAATCAATAACACTCACAATGACTGAAATAATACTTCTGATTTTCTCAAATCTGCACTTTAAGTTTAAAACCAGCAACCTATGAAATTACCCATATGCTCATATCTCACTTATAACTCACTCAAAAGGCATGAAATCTGATGCATAATATTCTTAGTATGATGGCGCTCAAGCTAGCAACCAAAAACAGACTTAAAATGCAACTATCACTTAATGCACAATTCCCAAGACAACTGAAAAGTACGACCCAGCTGAAAGAGGCGATTTTCCTTTAAAAATCACAGCCTTCACATTAAATTCTATAACCTTGGGAATAGGGTCGGCCCCTACAAACAGAAAGAATAAGACAATACCCAGAAGCAATATTTTTGTCTTTTTTGATTTACGAATAGAAACAATAATCTGCTATAGCTAAAAATGCAATAACTGGAAATTATCTAATATGCAAGAATCTGATCTAGACAGCCATAAGCTGATTACAATGCACACAAGTAAATGCAACTCACAAACGAGACTATTTCACCACTAGTTGCTGTATTGCAAGCAAGAAGCAATGCCCGAGCTAGGAGGCCTTCATTCCCCGAAGCAGTTCCAGAGCCAAACCGGCAGCATAACAATACTGTAGACAAAAGATCCTCAAATGAGGTTCAAAGCCTTCCTTTTATAATTTCCTGTTGACTTCTTGAAACCCTAAACTTCACTTCAAAGTCAAAACCCTAATCATTTCAAAATATGGCATCCCTTTTCCAAAGCTCATTATTGGCCTTTTAAATAAATTCAATAATTTAATAAAGGCGTCCAACTTTAGAAGCTTGATTTGACCTTGGTAAATTATAAAATAATCTTCAATGAAGGCGCCACCCTCAAAAGACCACTTTTTCAAAACAACATGAAGTCAATAGACTAGGCCAAGGGGTCAACGTTAAAATATAACATTAAAACGTGACTTTTAATTAAATAACTCAACTTATTTCTCCAATTGTGCCCCGAAGCCATAAATGAGCAAGCCAACTGATCAAACTGAAGTAGGAAGTCAACCATGTTGAACCCAACTGAAAAACTGCCAAAAATAGAATTTACTAAAAATAGTAAATTCCAGAAAATGCTCAGAATGCCGAGATGAACATACCACTGCGAAGCTCTCTGAAAACCGAGAAAGAATCCGCCATTGAATCCACCAACTTCGAGCAAAGACATCCTTAAAAATAGGAAACCCTAATTTACCTTCCGACTAGCCTACGGGTCTCCGGAATAGGCCAACGGTCACTGAAAAGGTCAGGCTTGAGACGGGGACATTACACCCAATCTGCCATTGCTGCCCTTGCAGCAGAGGAAATGCGGACGTGTAGCTCATTATCTAGATCTCGCATTGTGAACATCAGGAAAGCTTCGTTCATTCTCTTGTAATGATGTAGTGACTTCATGAATTCCAACTGAGGATAGTAGTTGTAAACATGTTGTACGCTCAGGGATCCCTCTGTGTTCAAC
>VDFB02262242.1:0-75614 GCA_007258455.2 Sequoia sempervirens | reverse complement strand
CTCCCTAACTAATTTTTTTACTCTGTTTGAAATCCTCGTGCTAGGAACTTTGCACTCAACATGTCATAACTACCATTCCGAAACGTGAAAAAAGCGTTGAGAGTTAATTTATTTTAAACGATTTATCATGCTAGCCAGCTAATGGATGTACCTAAAACATAATTTATTCGTCTCCCAATCAATAAATATATATGTGAAGACGGCCTTTGCAAGAACGGCAACAAGCCAAATTTGCAGCATGGATGAATCCAGCTTGCTCCCATCTCTGCCTGACGAAGTAGCGTGGCGGTGCCTTGTGAGGCTGCCTCGTCGCAACAGAGCCGTCGCTTCCTGCGTCTCGCGCGCCTGGGCAAATGCATGCAAAGACAAATCTTGCATTAGATCTCTTCGCCGTTCTCTCAATCTCCCAACAGAATTTTGTATTTTCATTGCAGTGTTTGACAGCAGGTTCGACGGAGAGTACGTGCATGCCACTCAGCACAACACAGAATGGCTGTTGGTCGACCCTTTCAGCCTTCGTACCCAGGTTTTACCCAATCCCCTCTCTGGCATTTCTATTGACATGAATCTCTGCAGCACAGCCACGAATAATCAGATCTTCCTACCGCAAGTCAATCAGACCAAAGATGGGTTTTGTTCATACGATATCGGAGCAGGCATCTGGAAGTCTCTTCAATTGCCCCCTGGAAAACGCTGCAGGAGATTTTGCTGCGCTCAAATGAAAGAATTCGTGTACGTTAGTGGCGGGCTAATAAATTTCACCGGAGAAGCTTCCAAAAGTGCTTTTCGCTACGACACCCGAAACAATCAATGGGAAAAGCTTCCGGACATGATGATGCCGAGAATTAATTGTTCAGGTGTGAGCATGAATGACAAGTTCTACGCCATAGGAGGATATTACCAGTCCCCTGGAGGTTTCACGGAGATTCATGTTTCGGCAGAACGTTTCGATCCCGAGATTGGTCAGTGGACACTGCTGCCCAATTTCTGCTCAAAAGGGTTGAGATATGCGGAGGATTCGGCCATTACAGAAGCTGATTTTGCTGTCCTGGAGAATAATAAGCTTTATGCACTCCAACCCCAGTCGAATGAGGTGATGGAGTTGGATAGTTTGAAGGAGGAGTGGAGGCATGTGGGATATGTCGGAGGCGTTTTTGAGATGAGCGATTGTGGCACTAATTATAAACTCGTGGGCGTTGGAATTGAGCTGTGGGCGATCCAGTATAGAATGGGGAAATCAATCAGGATTTACTCGTGCAAGCCAGGAGGATCAGAGAGCGTAAAATGGAGGCAAATTGAAGTTGGAGGATTAGGGAGATTCGATCATGTTTTAACAGGCACAACATTAGAAGTATAAGTTGTGAATAAAAGAATGTAAATCTATTTGTAGCCATTGGGAATGTTGTTTTAGAAGATTTGCACTTAATTAACTTGCTCGTGACTAGGTTCCATTTAATTTGTCAAATGTTGCGTGCATATGATAACGTTGGTCCCACGGAAAGATTTTATATGCCCAAATGTTAATTAATTTTATTTCTGCTGTCTACTTTTTGATTTAATTTATACGATTTGGTGTTACCTATTTATAGGTATTCCCTTGTATTCATTTCATGTTTTTTTTTTTTTTTGTTTTTAATTTATACATTATAAAAGATTGATCCTCTAGACATTATGGGATTATTGTACATATAATAGTCTCTTGAGTTTTTAAATGATTTTTTTTTTTTTTTTAGCAACCTCAACTTCTAGTTAGATGTCTTTGGTTGTGTAGTAAATAAATTTGCATGATGATTTTTGTTAGTTAAGGATGGATGAACAGTGTAATCTTCATATAATGATAATAGTAGAACATGAATCTTGTTGAACCCCATGATTGTATGTTACTTTTGATTACATGTTTCTCTATATTTTTCTCCACGGTTATTGTTAAGCTTTGTCAATTTACCAAACTCAAAGAATTTAGCAATTTCCTTTTGAGAGGTGATGTTGAGATGTGATCTTTATGTAATAACTTACAACATGCATATGTTTAAACAATTCTAATTGGGTAGGAATCACTAAATTATCTAGCAACATAAAGTTATAATTTTGTAAGTGGATTATGTCAATGGGGTATTATAACCCTGAATTGATAAGATGACATATTTTAGATGAGAAAAAGTTGGATGTTGTAGACATGCAAAATTAGCATCATGCATTTAATTAATTCATATTCATCCATTGATCAAATAAATCAAGTTTATTTGATTTATTTCTAAGGTCATCCATTTAAATTAAATAAATCAACTTTGTTTAATTTAAGCCTAACATCACCCTCTTTGATTAAATAAATCAAATATTTATTTAATTAAGTTTGAAATCATCTTTCATCTCCTTTTTTATTTAATTTAATCTTTAAATCTAAAGCAAAAAGGTCGAATCACCTAATTCTCTTTTAAATTAGCTAAATCATGATTAAATCTAATCTTAATGCAAGTCTCATCCTCTAGCTTCTCCCACTTGCACAAATAAATCAATTAATTCATTTATTAAATTCCTATTATCCCTCAACAAGGCATCTCTTGAGAATATTCCCTCAAGTTTGAATTCAAATCAGTTGACTTGTCCCTTCCAACATGGCATTAACTCCCCTCTTACATGTCCCCCACTAATCTCATTTATTGGCACATTGACCAAAACTTGCACATCCTCCATCCACTCACATTTGGACAAGTGGCTCCTTCCTATTGGTTGAATCTTTGTCCCACATTGCTCTCTTTTGGGCATTCTTCCAACTTGATATTCTATAAATTAGAGGTCTCATTCCTCATTTTAGCATCCACAATTTATGCAAAGTTACTCTCTTCGCATTGAGAGCTGATTTTGTCCACCTCATCTACAAGGTACTTCATCGTTTTCTTGCCAAGGGTTGGGAAAGGGTTACTTTTCACAACAAAGTGACACCAATCCACTATGGAATAGGTGTGCATTGTGCTTCTATAAGCTCTTTTGGTTTATGTTGTTATTTCATTTTGATCATGAAGTAGGATGCATTATTTCATAGGAGTATTTGTAGATTTGCAAGAACTAACCCCATTGCTAATGAGTGTTGGAGTTTAGTTTGTGTGCAGATTTAGGGATGCTCACAGATGCTTAAGCTACATAGCATGTTAACCCCATTTAAACTTAAGTATAGGAATCAAAGTGTAACACAAATATAGTAATCCTTTTAAAAAATAATATATAATTATATTTTGGGTACTATTAATTGAATGACTTCAATAAAGACACATAATTATTAATATTATTTTGACACAATTTAATTAATAGCTTGTTTGGTCACCAGTCTTGTGAATTGGGAGATCTATTGCTTAGTGAGGTGAGATTTATGCAGTATGTCATTTTTCGTAATGTATGGATGGGTCAAGTGATGATATTAAATCATGATTAGATATAAAATCTCACCACTATGTTGGTTGGGTGTGGAAAACTATTATTAGGAAGCATAATCATGCATTCTAATTTTTAAGTTGACAATTTGTCAAATGCAAAAATATATAATGTAAAAGTAGGATTTGCAATAAAAAAATTGGAAATTATTTAATTTCTTGTCCATTCTTATAAGCAAGGGCTTGCTTTTAAAATGGAAAATCTTATGTAGTGTTCATATAAATGAATAAGTGAACATCACTTAGATCAGTGAGTGTTTAATGGATTATTCATGGTCCTAGTCAAAAGCTATAAATTCTAATGAATTATCAATTTTGGGTCAATAAAATTTGACTTAAAGCTCAATAGTTATATTCCAATAGATCATCACATAATTCATGAACCATGCATTCCCAACATACAAACTCACATGTCAAGAGTTGATATTCAAGACCATTAAAAAGGGGCAATCTATTTTTAACCACCTTTGATGTAACTAAACAAAACATCAAAACATTATTTAGGAAAATAATTAATCAATTCAACTAGCTTAGTCATTCTAGAGCACTTGTAAGAAGTTGCATGGTTCATTCTAGTATATGTGATGTGTGACACCAAATGTAATTCTTATGTTTTCTCCAAAAAAAAGAGTATAAAAGTATCTCCAATTCAATAATCACCAACCAAAGCAAGGAAAAAAATGTGATAAGTGAAAATTGTAGTGTTTGTGGAATCCTAAGGATATTTCTTCTCAACTATTGTGTCATACATCATTATACATTGAAACATGGGAAATTATTAAAACTCTTTGTCCCAAAATTTTTAGATAGAAAGGTTTTAAATAAAATATTCAAGAGTGAAACATCGATCTTAACACGGTTCTACAAGTAAACAAAAAATGGTTCAAACAACAAAATGTATCTACCATATGCTTGCATCATGAGAAAAATGTATAGATTTTTTTCACAAATTATTTAGGGAAATTAAGGACATCTTACACATATAGATGAACCCAATCCTTATCATGAGTGGTGCATTGCCACATATTTTTATGCTCCTATTTTGATATAAAGATATGGCAACGGGTTTCCCAATGTTGTGAAAGACTATTCCACCTAGAATTTAGGTATAAACTCCCTAAAAAATAAAATTTAGCTTGTGAACCACTCTAAAAAAATGTATCATATTTATCAATGTCATTTATAATCTCAAATAGGAACAATGTTAGTTTTATAAAGATGATCAATAGGTAGAAAGTGTCACCCAATATTCTCTACAAATACAAATCATTCTACCCAAATATGTTCAATTAAGAATTGGTCCCTTTACATCCTAGATATTTCTTCTTTAGGAGGCATAAATTGAATTATATATTTTCTCTTCACGTTTGTGATGGAATCCTCAAAACCTCAAGGGAACAACTATCAAATTTTATTAGTTCATGATATTCTAAAACATCAAAACTTCACTCCAAGTCAAGCATTATTGAGATAAACGCTTTTAAAGTGATATCTCATATTCAAACACTATAAATTTTATTTTCTTTTGATAAATATCCAAGGAAGTATAGTCCATTGTTCCAAGGCTATTGGTAGAGCTAAGGCCATACATTTTTTAAACTATCATAATTAGTTTTCACACAATTATCACATCTAGTGGTAATAATATAGATCTAGTCGATCTAATATTTTTAAATCTACCTAAATCGTATAAATAGAAAACCCTTTAAAACCCCTTGAAAAACACCATACTTAGAAAAAATAGTCATAGAGCCATTAGAAATTTAGCCACATCACCGACAAAGATTTTGCCTCTATAATTTCATAAAGTAACAAACAAAAATACACAAAAAATGCATATTGACATTTATGAAATAGTGAAAAATGGCTCATATTCCTCATAAGGTAAAAAAAGACATTACACGCTCCATTATCTTGAAGCCCTGGGAAATTCCAAACCCTTATTTTTGTTTTGTTTTGGAAGACATGTTTTCCTTGAGCATGTGTGAAGTGTAGATCCACATAGCTTGTCCAAAAATATTAAGGGCAATGATGATTGTAAGAATGAAAGGCAACAAAAAATAGTCAACAAAACAATGAAGGTGGTCACAAGAAGATTAAAAAACCACAATTTGTAAACCTTACCACACCCTCCATGAATAAAAGTAGGAATGATGGCTTTGTTCATGGTGGATACACAACCATGGAAGCTTACTTCAGTTGAGGAAGTAGCTTGGGGTAACAACATAGTAAAATTTTCACAATGAAGGGACATACAAATTAGGGATTTGTATAAGGTCTTTTAGATATGAGTCAAGTAGGGTTAGATGAATTTATTATTAATAATATATGATTTAGTAATAGTTGGATTTATATTATTTAGTAATAGGATATTATTTAAATAGTTTTAGGATATTTTTATAATAAGAACAATTAAACATATTTAATTAATAATGCCATGTTGTATATTCTAATAGTATTGAATTTTCATAATTAGGACTCTATATGATGAGTTTGAGTCTTTATGTGTTCAATTTTTTGGAGAATATGTAATTATTGGTGCAAGAAAAACTGAGGATGAGGTGTGCTAATTGAAAATGATGGGTAAGGGGTTTGAAAAAGTGATGTTTCAGACACCTTTTTATGACTTTATGTATATGAGGCATCAAAATCGATGATGACGACTTCAAACCTTAGGTTTAAACATTCAACTAACTAAGGAAGTTGCTATAAAAAATTTAGAGTTGAATTTGACATTAACATAGGATTTTGGGGTGCATGAAGTTATATACATGACTATTGAATTCTCTCCCCTAATTAAAAATAAATAAAAAATTTACCCCTCATCCATGCAAAGATAATAAATATTTTATCTTATTATGCCAAAGGAATTCCATTTTTTAATCAGATCGGTTACCTTCGAGGATCAATGGTTAAAATTATATTATTAAATTGATGCAAGAAGATTCAAACAATCATCTTCGTTGATTTCAATTTTAGGCTAAAAGAAGATTTTCTTGTTTTTATAAATAACTATTTTCTTATTTTTACATGTCATGATTTCTTTGTTTTTCCTTACTCGAAATCTTGTACAATCAATAGCTATCTAGACACTTCTCATGTGAAGACAATGTTCATACTATTATTCTTTAGTTCATTTTTATTTATTTTTATATTGAACCCATTGTATTCATTTTTCTTACATGAGCAACTTTATATGAAAACTTCATTTAATTATATTTTTTTTCCTTTTATTTAAAACTTTATAGATATTTAGAAACTTAATAATATTATATATATATATATAAGATTTATTTTTTTCATACATAAGAGTTTATATTATATCAATTTAAATATGAAAATATACACCTATCTACTAAGCAAGAAAATTCATTGACTGACCAAAGCCCAGAAACTACCATACTATCCATGTCCATTACAGAGAATAATTTCAAAGAAAAATTTATACAAAATTGGCATTACCGCTACTAGAACCAAAAAACACTATACTCGAATACCCCATTAGACTATATCAAATTTTCTAAAAAGAAAAGAAACCACACCATTCATAGAAACCCTTTGAGATTGGCAAAGGACGCAAAATCCTCCACCCATTCGAATCCACCAACCGCCATTAACCCTAGCGATAATTTTAGGTACTCCACGGCCACGGCCATGATCATTCAATGGCGTATGAGAGTCGCGCCGCTCAAATCCAAGAGGAAGGGAAATAATTTGACTGCCTTGTCTATGCCCCACAGAAGCTCCAAATCCACAAGATGCGAGATCCTCGTGCCAATAATCACCACTTTTAGAGTCTCCTCCATGCCACCAACTAAATCTTTACAAAACAGTCACACCAACAACTCCTTCACCTCCACCTTAGGCACTCGACTATCAAGCAGAGAAGCCAAAAAATGCGAGGAAATGTGAGCATTGTCCCTCTCGTACTCATTCCGTTCAATGTGGCCTCTCCCCACAACCATCTTTACCGCTGCAACCACAAGAGGATCATTGTTAAGCAAGAATCTCTTTAACCTTTGATCTATTATTTCATGGAACACAGCCTACCTCATCTTTTCCCTTAGAGAAATTGGAGTGTTGGCACCGAACCATGCCAGACCCTCCACCGAAACTGTAATTACAAATTTTGAACACACAGCCAAAGCCATCCTTGGATGACTCCAAAAGTCGAACAAAGGTTTTCCACCAACTCTCCACCTTCCATAGCTCACCCACACCAAAAATTTTACTATGCAAAAAAACTGACACCTGCACTCATAAATAAAGCTCGCAGTTGCCAAGCAATTCAATCTTCCCATGAGCCAAACATAATTTCAATGCAATGCAAGTTGTCCTTGCATGAATTATTTTTTCCTTCCTCCCTTACCTCATATGTAAAGCTTTCTTTAGAAAACGTCCTCTTAGCTCTCGACCATCATTACAAGTACTTGCCAAATCCAAGGTGACCAAGCTCATACTCCAACAGCCACCTCCACATCGGACACCCCATCAGGATGCCACCTCACAAACCGACAATAAGCCCTCTGTCAGCTTGGAGGGTCGCCCACCCATTTGCCCACATATATATAAGATTATTTAATTAATTATATATTATAATTTATTTTATTATTTATTATTTATAATATTAAAAATATGGTTATATTATGTATAATTTAATAAATACTAGATTTAAAAAATATTACATATATAATATATTTAGCCGATAGGCTATTATAGGTGAGAATTCAACCAGAAAAGTCTCACTGTCTGATGCTGGCTAAGACTATTCTGGTTGGATTCTGGTTTGAAACATGCCATTCCGGTTAGGCTACTAATACCCTAATCTCCTCTATTCATGTTGTACATTAGGTATGCGAATATCACTTCTGGAAGTCACTGTTTCTGCGTCAGCAGGCATGGCCATTCGCCCTGTTTTCGCGTCACCAGGTATGGCTGGGAGCCGTTCGCGCCGTTCTACACCACTCCCCTATGACGAGGATAGATGCATTTATTGTTTTGAGCTGGTGTAGGTTTTTGTCCAGCAATTTCCTACCCCTCCACCCCTGGAATGACTTTCCCTTTGTCGGAATGGTGGCCATGGCAGGCGCTCTTGCAATGCTGGCCGTCGATATTCTAGCCGACCGCCATAGCCAAATGGGGTCTTATATTCGGGTCAAGTCCGATGATGCTCAGACTAAATCTAAGGATGTGGAGATGGGTAAAGCCTCAGTTTTTCCCGTGAGTCGATGCATCTTAGGGGTGGGTCACGAGGACGAGATTAATGGTGGCTTGGCTTCAGACGTCGAGGGACAGAAGGCTATGGTGCCGCCTTTGGATGAGTCAGGGGAGGATTTATATGTATAGCAAAGGTAGAAATTGGTTTCTAAGGTGTTCAAGATTGGGATCTTTTTTCATTCTGTTATACTTGGGATCACTCTCGGGATGTCTAAGAATAGGTATACAATTGCCCCTCTTGTTGCTACTCTTGGTTTTCATTAGTTCTTCGAAGGAATGGGGCTTGGAAGATGTATCGCTCTGGTGAGCTTGCTATATTGATCTCTTTTATTTCATATTTTATCTTCCTTCACTATCATAGAGATTCTCAATGGTGCTTCACTGTTATTAAAATGATAAACAAAATTGTCTGCCTGAGATAAAAAAAAAATTATTTAGATGAAGTCTAACTCAAAGGGTTATTTATTTAATATTTCGTGCTGAAGAGGGTAAAGTGTAGCTTAGGTGAAGGCTCCCGACAACTACTCTCAACTCAAAGCATTTATTCCCCTTTTACTTCTCTTGCTAATCTTGGTGTTGCGTGATGGGACGATTAACTTCCAACCCCACCTACTCAACTCAGTAATTAGATGACACCAGGGCATGGGGTGTAGATCACCATCAAAGATACGCACACAGAAGGTAATTAATGGTTATTTATTATGCAGGTTGATCAGCGACCATAGGACCAAAAGAAAAAGAGACTCATTTGATTAAGGCCTCAATGGGTATGGTGTAATTATTAACTTCTCACAAAATTTAACACAAAATTTACAATATTCTTTCTTTCAGCTGCTACACAATTTCAATGCCAAGAAGCTTATCACTAAACCAACAAGGAAGCGAACCCTGTACACTAAGTGTTTTTTTTTCTCTTAGATCCAGTCTTTTATGCACTTCAATGTACCCATCACTAATCGCTTAAATTTTCTTGGGTATAGATCTGGGTTAGGTTTTAGTTTGATTCTATCTATTTGTTGCACGATATTTTCTTAGCTTTTCAACAAAGAGCTCATGGTGAAGCATTGCAGAGGGGGAATGGTTTATTAAAAAAAAAAAAAGCCTCAGTTATCACATAGCAACTCAAATATCACATTCCATTATCTTCTTCCCTATTAATCTGTTTTATTCATTTTTCGTCCACTCTATCCCAGGAAAAAAACAAGTAGCAAGGAAAGAGCACAAAAAAGTTTACTTCAGAGCTATGTGTGGCTGTGCCAGATAATGCTATGATTGACAACTTCTCTCTTCTTTTGGTGGTTATTTATTTATTTATATTTTTATTGCAGGCTACTATTCCAAAGGCACATTTAAATTTACAGACGTTGTGAGGAAACATCAATTTAAGTTTCTTCCTTTTTAGGTGTCCACTTTAAATACAGCTGCGTTCAACCTCTTTGGAACAAAGGATCACCTTAAGCTCAAGCACAGACAGAGATCATCAAGTTTTACAGATTTAATTTATTTTAATCCAATATTATATATACTGTGTGCTTTTCATGGGGTTCCCTGGACAGTAGGACAGTTGTAGTTTAGAAAGGAAAATGTATTTTTAATCTATTATTATTATTTTTATTTATCTAAATACACCTACTCCCAGTTATATGGCTGCAGATTACAAGAACATGTAGTGTTTCATTTTCTTATTGTAAACCACAAGTCAATGTATATTGAACATTGTATTTTGTTTTCTTTAATGTTTATAGCTTCCCAAAATCAGAATTGTTTTCCTTTTATTTTATCTGCTGATGAATACAATAGTTATATCTTTCTAAAATTGCAGATTTTAAATAATATAGTCTGAGTTTTGAGCAGCAACTATTTACTTAATTAATCACTCATTTAAAATAATATATTACGAGTTTGAACAACAAATACTTACTTAATTAATTACATATTTTAAACAATGTATTCTTAGTTTTGAACAACAAATGCTTACTTATTTAATTGCAGATTTTATACAATATATTTTGAGTTTTGAACAAAAAAATGCTTGCTTAATTAATTACAAACTTTTAATAATATATTCCTTCACATAAATGAAAATTTCTATTATCTCAAGAATAGGAAATTATCACACTCTTGTCTAACTTAAAAGACTATAAGAATTTTTTTTTTATATTCTTTTTCTTAGCAACTTGTTTAAACAATACAAAAGGAAATATAATTAAACTTACACAATAATTAACTCACCTTTCAAGTTGCAATATTACAAATAAGATGGAGAAAAAAAAAATGATTTTCATGCCAAATTTCAAGGACATGCTATTTTCATCATTTCATTTTACAAGAAAATACTAATCTTCAAACAATGAAAAACATACAAATGAACAAAGCTTGCTCTCCTCCCTTCCGTAATGGCGTCATGGAGCCTCGTGGGCTCTAGCCATACCCCCGAGCAAGGAATTTTTTTTTTACCTCCACGATGATGCATGGAGTCTTTTCTCATTTTTACGAGGGATGAAACTAACATAGCTCAACATTTCATGTATCTAGGTTCTCTACTTTCTATTTTCAACCCTGATTCCTACACTATGTCACTTTCTTACAACCAATAAACAAGGATAAATGGAAAATAGGAGGAACTTATCTATTTTCTTTGTGGTGAAGGGATTGTACTCTTTTATCCATCCTTCCTCTCCAAGCCAAGCCATCTTGATCACCATCTTCCCAAGGATGTGGACTTCTCTCCTCTTCTCATTCTTTCTACCATGTCCACTCAAGTTCTCCAAAAGGAGAAGTGGGTAACACCCTACTCATTCTTCCTCTCCAAAATATATAGGAGTTTTAACTTGCAAATTTTAGGTGGGAAGGTGTGAAGTGTACCCACCTCCATCAATGAGGGTCTTCTCATTGTTAAAGAGGAACATGCACTTGGACAACCCCTCCATCCTTTTATTTCATCATCTCCTCAAAACTCGTCACTCTCCATGATGAGGACTTTTCAAAGGTCAAATCATATCCTTGGGACACTATTGTGTGCCCACTTGACCCCTACCACTATGGTATAGACCCTAGGGGGTTTATTCTTGCATCCCAACCAAGGAAATTGACCAACAACCCACTTTAATAACCCATTTAAGATTCCATCCGAGTTTCACACTTGGATAAGGGTTTCTAACCTTAACCCCAACTTACATCTCATGTGACCCATAAATAAATACCCTCACAACCCTCACAACCCCAAAAATAAATTATCCCTTTAATATCAACCCTCCATCTCAACATAATAACTTTATTTCTTCCTAAGTTCTAAAAGGAGGAGGTCAAATTCATACCCATGAGATGTCTTTTTGATTTACCTATAGGTTTTTACTTCTCATATTGACACTCTTCCTTTCTCTCAAGAAAAGTCTTCTGATTTGCTCTCAGTGGTTCACCCTTCCCATACTACACCATTACCTTCCTGCACAATACCAACACAATCATAAGTAACAATTTGATATCACATAAATCTGTTAACTAAATATTTTATACTTTATTTATATAATAAATCCATTTAAAATTTCAATTTTCTTTTCACAATATACGAGTGCATTCTACCTTCATGGTAATGACAATAAAAAAAATGTCAAAATTAAATGCAAAGTTCTTTATCATTATTCTGAATACACTCATTAAGGGCTGCTATTCTATTTCTGCTAATTGGACATCGAAAGCTTGGTGGTTGCAAATGAAATGAAAATTAGTATTAATATCAAATGTGTAACTATTCTTCATTTTGATTATTATTGATTTATCCATGCAAAGTAATATGAAGGAGCAGTTTGATAAGATGTTTCATCTATCAAATTGGAGCAAATCAAAAAAGATAATAATCTTAACAAGAATTTAACAAGATTCTCTCACTCAATCTTCTCTCCATCCATAATCAATCTCAATTGTTCATCCTTGTAGCTTTTCCTAGAAGACAACAAGCTTACCCTAATCAATCTCAACATTTTATTTCAATCAAATTTCAACCGTCCATATTTTCATGGACACATCTATAAATCTAACTATATCCTCCATCAGATGAATCCCCATGGAGCTAAGATTTGCAAGTACATGCTACTAAAATTCCAAAGGATCTTCATCAAGCCTCCATCAGTTCAACGTCAACATAGGTGCATATCACTTGGAATCTTATCAATGTAGATCCTGAAGAAGGTGCATGAGATTGGGGCTGCCTTGTTCCATTTTCTTATCATTGCCACACAACAAATTTTGTATTTATCTTGACTTTTATTCTCATACGATCTATCTATTATTGAAATCTATGTGGTTGGAACCCCTGTTTGTTACATTCTCCTTCACAACTCTTCCAAATGTTTTCAAAAAACTTCTTAAAATCAAGAAACAACAATAAGGCTCCTCATTGTTTGAATACCCAACCTTCTCAAGGTTACACAACAATCTTGTAGAGTAAATCACACACATTTAGTTGTTCTTTTACCCTTTTCTTCCCCTTTGCTTATTTTCTCATAATTTTGTAACAGATACTTAGCCAATATTGGGTTGATCCAAATTGAGGGGTCTTTTCTACCTCCACTTTTGAAGATTAGGATTTTCAAGCTGTTGCAATCTATTTGATGAAAGTCTTTGGTGGTGCATGTAGAATAAATCCTTTGGCAATAGATAGTTTTTTGTTTTATCTATCTTAAGAGTTTGGAAAATAGTTAGTTGATATGAATATCATTAGCAGATTTTACCTCTGATCTTATACTCTTATATACTCTTATGTTGATACTATCCATTGATTTTTTATGTTATTTTATTATCCAAAATGACTTGGTTCTTTATAATTTAGAGAAAAATGAATGAAAGGTAATAAAATCAAGAGAACACAAGTAAGCAAAGGATAAATTTATCTTACAAGAAAAATAAGTTCTTAAGAATCATCATGCAACTGACAATCAAAGACCTGCATAGAGATGAAATTTGGTGGATGAATATTAGCATTTTAGTTTTGTTTTCAATTTGGCTAATCCCTACAACAATGCAGGGTTGGGGGATTTGATGTTGTATTTATGGTCAAAGATACTTTAGTTGTACTGTAAGTGGAATTTGACACGTCTCCTGTACATAGAAAGAAATTAACAATAATACAAGCACAAAACATTGAGCATATGAAATCTGCAACGTGCACTTGAATAAATTCTTAGTAAGCTCAACAGACATATAATTGTTTGACAAAATGCCTCAAAGAAAGGTTATCTCATGGAATGCAATGATTGCAACAAATGCAAAATATGGATTATTTTAAAAATCCTTTGAAACTTTCAATCAAATGCAATTGGCAGGGATAATTTTCAGTTGATAAATTTGTTGTCATGTGCTATTCTAATTTCAGGTAACCCCCTACCCTATTGTCATGTGCTATTCTAATTTCCAAAGTATATCTTGCTATCGGCATAACCATTGCACCTCGTTGAGGTGCAAGCGCTAGTTATATTTATGTTGATATTTTCTAGTATAAAATACATGATATGTGTAAAATATGTTTTCATGTCCATACTTGAGTTTTTCCTTCTTTGGTTGATTAAAAAAAGAAAAATTATGTGGATATCAAGATTTTAAGGTTTTAATTAAGAGTTTTATGAACTCAAATAATATTATATATAATATAATTTATATTATTATTATATATCCTATATTTTATATAATGTAAAATCATTTTTATTATAATATTATAGCTATATTTATACTTATATATTATATTTTATAATAGAAATTACTATATATAAATATAATATATTATATAATATAAAAAAAAAAAATTGTTACAACAGGGGTGTCCCCGTGACCTAGCCCAGTAGCCTAGCAGCCCTCACCTTGGGTACCTAAGGTGAGCTAGGGTGAGACTAGTCCCTTGTAGGTGAGATCTGCCACCCACAATAAGTCCCACCTCTGAAACCCAAGAGCGGAGTCGAACCTAAGACCAATGGGGAGCAAACCCACTGCCCAAGCCAACTCTACTTATAATTAATATTAGAGGGATGAGTATATAGAGGGAGATGTAGTAACAACGAGAGAAAGGGGGATGGAGAGTGGAAGAGAGATAGAGAGGGGGAGGGATACATATATATTATATATATAAAGAGGACGAAGTGAGAGAGAAATGACAAAGACATAACATATGTATCCCTATTTCTTCCTCCCTATCTGTATCTATAGCCCCCCTCTCTCTTCCTTTATCTATTACTTGGACATCGTTATCACCTATATCTCTAAGTCTTTCCCCCTTTATATCTATCTTCCCATCTCTCTTTCTCCCTCTCTATCTATATATCATTATCTCTAGATCACTCTCTCTTGTTCACTCCATCTCTCCCTCCATCTCTCTATATCTAAACCTCTCTCTACCTCTCTGTATATCACTTTCTATATCTTTATCTTTCTATCTCTCCATCTCCCTCTCTCATTGTCTTCGTCTTTCTATCTTTATTTATTCATCTCCCTCTTCCTTTCTCTTTCCATCTCTCTCTATATACATTTACCTCTCTCAACCCCTTTATCTTTCCCAAGATATCTATCTCTCTCCTTCTAACCTTATCTCTCCCTCTTTTCCTTTACTCCCTCTTTCTATATCTATCTACTTCTCCTCTCTCCTCTCTTTATTTCTCTTCATCCATCTCTCTCTGGATCTCTCTCACTCATAAACATACACACTCATCCTTTCTCAATCCTTGTCTCTATCTCTATCTCTTTATTTTTCCTCCTCTCTACCTCTCTCTGTATTACTTGTATTTGTTACCTTCTTTCTCTCACTCTTGTCCCCTCTATCTCTCCCTCTCTCTCCATCTCTCCTACCCCCTCTCTATCAATATATTGAATTGCATCTACCTCTATCTTATTCTCTCTATTTCTCCTACTCTATATCTCTATCTCTCTATTGCTTTAGCTCCCTCTCCCTCCTCTCTCTATCTCTTCTTATTCATATCTCTCTACCTCTATCTCCTTGTCTCTCTTTATCTCTCCCTATCCGTCTCCATCTCTCTATATCTCCCTCTATCTATATCACCCCCTCTTTGTTTATTGAGCTATCTCTCCCTCTCTCCCCCCCATCTCATTCACTCCTCTCCCTCCATCTTTCCCTCCATCTCTCCTACTCTCTCTTGCTCTCTCTCTCTCTCACTTCTCTCTCCATCTGTTTCTATCCACATCTTTCTCTATCTCTATCTTGTTGTCTCTTTATCTCTCTATCTCTTTCCCTACCCTTCTCAATCTCTATATATTTCCCTCTCTTTCTTGTTCACTCCATCTCTCCCTCCATCTCTCCTACTCTCTATCTCCCTCTCATTTCTCTCTCTATCACATTATATTCATATCCTTCTCTACCTCTATCTCCCTCTTTCCTATCCATATCTATCTCTTTCCCTATCCATATCTATATCTTTCCCTATCCCTATCTATCTCTCTATATTATTGAGACATTTGTTGTACAAACAACATCACTTGCTAAATAGCCTACAAATTGACCTTGTGTACTACACAAATGTATGCAAAAACACACCTCTTCAACGTACCCATTGCACACCAAGGTGCGATTGCTAGATTTTATTGATAAAAAGATAACCTCTAAATGTAGAGTAATGGGCTTGTTGGAAGATTGGTGACCTTGGAAGCATCATACAAGAAAAACATGAACTAATCACCCAAGTAAAAATAGGGCCGTTGCTTCTTCTATTTTGTGCGCCTTGAGAGATGCATTAATTAATAAAAGCTTGTATTAAATATCTTTACCTTTCTCTTAATTTCCCAATCAAACATTGGATGTTAATGTGGTTAATTTTCTGGTGAATTGTTGGCAATGAATTTTACTTGGCCGTGAATTTTTCATGGCGGTGAATCTTCCCATGGTAAATTGTTGACGATGAATTTTCCATCAATATCATGTAATTATTTTAAAGTATTATTTACTATTTTATTTATTAAAATGAGTAATGTTTTACATTGGTGTATACTGAATTATATATTTATTTCATTTTGGTAAATATGTATTATATAAAAATTAATTAAAAGTAAATTTATGAATATAAATATCTTGTTATGATAGTATTATCTAAAATTTTAAAGTAAATTGAATAGCTATTTATTCTTTTATTTATGAAAAAATACATAATATTTTATTAAAATGATTTATTTAGCATAATTAAATGAAAAACTCATACACAAAAATACAATAATTTTATAAATTATTAAAAATTGACTATACCTTTATTTGTTTTGTATTTTTATTATTTTTGTCAACACATTCACATCATCTTTTTTTTTTTGTATTTTTATTATTTTTGTCAACACATTCACATGATTGCATTCCACCTCTTTTTGTTACTAATTACACTTCTCGATATAATTTTAATCATTTACATTATAAAATTATTAAAAAATGACTATACCTTTTTTGTTTTATATATTATATATATATATATATATGTATATTTATATATATTTTTTTCAACACATTCACATTATCTTTTTTTTTTTGTATTTTTATTATTTTTGTCAACACATTCACATGATTGCATTCCACCTCTTTTTGTTACTAATTACACTTCTCGATATAATTTTAATCATTTACATTATAAAATTATTAAAAAATGACTATACCTTTATTTGTTTTATATATATATATATATATTTTCAACACATTCACATTATCTTTATTTTTTTTGTATTTTTATTATTTTTGTCAACACATTCGCATCATTTTAATTTTTTTAATATTTCTATTATTTTTGTCAACACATTCACATGATTACATTCCACCTCTTTTTACTACTAATTACACCTCTTTTTACTACTAATTACACTTGTCAATATAATTTCAATTATTTACATTTCTATATTTCCTTATTTCAAGGAAGATAAACCCAAACTATGAATTTTAAGCATTTCACCATTCCATTCCTCTCTATATAATTTATTTACTCTTTTTTAAATCCATGTGCTATGTGTTGGGATGTGAAGCCCAACGGTCACATGACCATTCATATTCTCTCAGCCTTGTATAAATATGTGGCAGATCCTATATTGGTTGTTGGTGATTGATTAATAAAGTTATTCCCTGCTTGAGAGTGGATATAGGCAATTGTTGAACCACTATAAATTTGTGTCTCTGATCTTGTTCTTTAATCTTCTATTTTTTATTTCTTTTATCTGCTTGTTTTTATAATTAACAATTGGTATCAGAGTTGTACAGTGATGGTATAGTTTTTGGTGAAAAGTTGTTTGTAAATTGTGAAGAATTTTTGAAAATGGATGTAGTAGCTTTGGATGATTGGGCCTGAGTTCTCATGTCTTGGTCATGTGGCTTTGGAGAATTTTATAATGAAGTTGTTCATCCTACTGAAGATTCGCCATCATTTGATTTTGGGGCTGCTTGAATGAAGTTTTTGGATGAATTAGATGCTGAAACTGAATATGTTATGGAGGATTTCATAGGCATGTTGGAATCTGGCGGTGATCGCAGAAAAGGAGTTGATGGGGCTCCCGAGTACGGGTTTGAGGATAGGGCACCTCAGGTAGATCATTGGGCGACATAGAAGAAGAAAGTGTTGTTTGCAAAGACTGTTGATATTTTTTATTATGAGGAGTATGACAATTTGAAGAAGAGCAAAAAACGTAGAAAAAGGCAGTGATCCAAAAGGAGAAAGAAAGCAGGAGAGGAAGAAGGGGTAGAGGAACCAGAAAAGGGAAGGTCTGAAAGTGCTCTGTGGATTGTTTTGGAGGAGAGTGAATTCCCATGTGATGGGGAAGTATCATGGGCTCCAAAAGAAAATCCCATGCCCAGCCGGTTGCAGATCTGGCACCAAAAGTTGGAAATGGAATTGCAATGCTTGAGCTGGTCAAGCTTGTTGGGGTAGAGGAAGCCTTGCTTGATGGGGAAGATGTACCTGAGGACCTGCTTATGGATGATATCATTGGTAAATTTCTTAACCTTTTGGAATACGATCAAAATTTGGCTCAAGACAAGAAATTACAGAAATTTCTAGGCAACTTGCATATGGATATGCTGACAATAAGGGCTCTTGTAGTGTTGAAGATGAAGAAGAAGTGAAGATCATGACCACCGTGATTGTAGAGGAGGCATTCGTTTGGGAAGAAATGGAAATTTCACTAGAGATAGAGTTCCCCCTATTTTTGAGGTGCCTGCCGCTGCTATGGAAACCAAATAGTCCAAGCTGGCTGTGGCGAATGGAAATTTTTTCAAAGATGAAGCCACAGATGAGAAGGCCAAAGAGATTTCTCCTAGCTATGCTCTTGTGCACATGGATCACGGAAAGATGACCCTAGCTAATCTTGTAGAGCAGTTTCTGGTGGATGAGGGGTCGATTAAAAGGTCAATGAGCCTGCTGCCCATTGCACTGCAAAAGGAGGTGGAGATGGCGGTAAAGATGAATAACAGTCCTTCACGATAGTCTACTATTATGGAGGACGAGGACATAGACAGGGAGGGGCAAATTGTTGAGACAGCGGCAATGCATCCTCCTCCTTCTCTGGTCCAGCTAATTATAGGTGTTAATGAGGATCTGGTCCAGGGTGCATTTCAGATCAAGTTGGAGGAAGAAAGGAAACAACACTTAGTTCATTTGGATTCTTTAATCAACTAGGAGATTAGGCATGAGGTCACAAAGCCCTGTATTAGGTATGGCCATGCCTCCCTATCCGAAAAAGGGGAGGATTACTTTCTAATCAATATAGATTGTTAGAGGATTCCCCAAAATTCCATTTCCACATTCTTGGTGTTTGGGATATTTGATGGACACAATGGGGAAAATATGGCTATTGTACCAGTGTATACAAGAAATGGCGAAAATACAAACATACAGCCATGGAGCAGAGATCTCCTAGAGCTTATGTAGCCATTGGAGGCTTTTCCACTGTGGGATTCCACTACCTCTTCGCTCTTTTCCAAGGATGCCCACATCATTGAGGCTGACCTCCATGGCGCGAGTAAGGATGGGGTTGATGTCCAGGAGAGCATTAGCAAGGAAGTTACCATAGACGATAGTTTGTTGACGAATTCAGGAGCTACATAGGTCCAGAGATCGACTTCGATGAAGAGTCTGATGGAGAAGAAGATGAGCGAATGCAGGAGAGCGAGGTTTTTGATATTGATATGAAGAAGGACATTGAAGGGAAAATTGTTCTTGCAGAGGACAAGAAATACTACCCCACCGCGGAAGAAGTGTATGGTCAAGGCGTGGAAACCTTGGTGATGGACAAGGATGCGCAGTCGCTAGAGCAGCCCATCATCAAGCCCGTCAGAAACATCAAGTTTGAGGTGGGCGTGAAGGACTCATCTACCTACGCCTCTATGGATTTTTTGCTACCTGCTTAATGTCCAACCCCACATTGGTGTGAAATGTTGCTCTCGATGGACACATCCAGCACGCAAGACCATGTTCATGGACATGCTGGTTGAGCAGACCCATCACATTTCTACTTTTGATATCCACAGCGAGAAGCATTTGAGATACACTAACACTTGGGTTAACAAGCAGGAGCGCCAGATTTCTCTCAAGGTTGTGCCCATGTCTCTTGTTTGGGAGGATCAAAAAATTCTCATGATTTGTCATACAACTGTTACTGTGTTGGATTCTAGTGATGGTGTGAGTCACACAGTGCCTATTTATGAAGGATATGTTGGGCGAGATTTGACAGGTTTACTAATGACTACACTAGCTAGGTACATAGCTGAGATGAACTACCAAATTGCCACATTGCAAATGCCACGGGATGTCCAAGTGGAGGTGTGCAATCTGTTGATGGATTACGGTGTTTATTTTATTCAAGATGAGAAATACAGGCTAAATAGGGAGAACACTTCTGAGTCCTCTCTTAATCTGTGGAGTTCCTAGCATGTGGAATGCCTAAAATGGGCCAAGGGGCACTATACTGAAGGCGCTGAGCTTATTGATTCAGTGTTGGATATTGGTCGGGTTGTGTTAAGCATTGTTCGATGTGACGTGCTTTGGAGACCACTCATTAGAAGTGTCCATGAAGAATATTTGGCGAAGTTGAAAATTTCAAGTCTGGTTGCGATGTGAAGACAAGAAACGCATGGATGACACAATGCATGGTTATGCCAGTTGGACTTCACAGGGGAGATTGTTGGGATGTGAAGCCCAACGGTCACATGACAGTTCATATTCTCTCAGCCTTGTATAAATATGTGGCAGATCGTGTATTGGTAGTTGGTGATTGATTAATAAAGTTATTCCCTACTTGAGAGTGGATATAGGCAATTTCCAAACCACTATAAATTTATGTCTTTGATCTTGTTCTTTAATCTTCTATTTTTTATTTCTTTTATCTACACGTTTTTATAATTAACAGTACGGCCTAATTACAGTAACATTTCTCAACTACCATTGCGAAACATGAAAATGCGTATAAAGTTTCTTTATTTTAAGAAGATTTATCATGCTACCCTGGTAACAGATGCGCTCAAACATAATTTATTCATCTTCCAAAAAATAAATATGTGAAGACGGCCTTTGCAAGAACACGAATGAACTTGGCCAAAGCCAAATTTGCAGCATGGATGAATTCAGTTTGCTCCCATCTCTGCCTGACGAAGTAGCATGGCGGTGCCTTGTGAGGCTGCCTCATCACAACAGAGCCATCACTTCCTGCGTTTCGTGTGCCTGGGTGAATGCATTCAAAGAAAAATCTTGCATTAGTTCTCTTCGCCGTTCTCTCAATCTCCCAACAGAATATTGCATTTTCATTGCACTCTTTGACAGCAGGTTCGCCGAAGAGTACGTGCATGGTCTGGGCTTAAGTGTCACACACTAAGCTCTGACCGATCAATGTCCTTTTACCTTTTTCTATTTTCTGTTGGGGTTCAGCACCGGCTATGCTATGGTCATGCGATGGTTGATGCATAGTTTTACAAATTTTGTGAGAAGTACTGTAACTTGGCAGCAAATTTTGTCAGAAGTACTAACTCTGCAGCAAACTCATTTTGACAGCTCCTCACTTATTTCATTCAATAAATTTTAAATTTTGGTTACAGTGGAATTATTAGTTGTATTATTAATTATTATTTTTAAATGATACTAGTTTATTATTCTAAATTTTTTACTAGTTAGCTTTATATATTGTAGACAAATTTTTTGATCTGATTTTAGTTGTAATGTTCATTATTAATAAATTTTTAATAAATTATTTGATGAGTAATTTTTATGATTAATATATTTTTGTGTTGATAGTTGATTATTTTAAGTTAGGTTAATTTTTATGTTTTATTTTTTATGAGATAATCTATTTCTGTTTGGTTATGATTACGTTTATAATTTATGTAATTATTAATTACTAAGTGATGTGTGTTGGTAAGTATGACTTCATATATGTTTTCATTTATTGGTTGATTTGAGGATTCAATTTATTGATTAGCTTTTGTGCTTATATGATAATTTCTTGACACCTTTGTGGTAGTTTTAGGGTGTCACATAAGTGGTTTATGTTAGTATTTTTCAACTGTAAGTTTGAAAACTTGAGTTTTATATTCTAGTTTTAGTTTATATGTTGGAATTGGATATTTAATTATAGATATTTTAGTATGTGGTTATTTAACTAACTTATATTTAAAAAAAAAAAATCTCATTCATTAACATGTGGATCTTCTCAATGCCATTAATTTCATTTCAAAAACAAATTGTCACTTGTAATTCCTAAATAAATTCCTAAAATTTATTTAATTGTGTAAAAAATAATATTAAGATCACATTATAAATGGTAGATTGAATAATTTGAGTACCCTCACCCTCCATTTTTTCTTCTATAATATTTATATATATACACACCAAAGAAACCAAACATACACATAAATTATGCACCAAAGCAATGAGATATGATCATTATCATCAATTCCATTACATAATAACATAGATCTATATTTGGAGGCAATACATATAGAGCTTTTACTATGTCATTTATGGTTTTTAACTTTCTTTTTGCATAAATTTTTTGTGTATACTAAATAATGTGTTCTTGAATTTTAATAGTAAATAATTTGTTCTTGGATATGTATAAACTAAAAAAATTAATTTATGTTTTCATCTTCATTTATCAAAATGAAAAAGATCAATCTAGTGGTGGGAATTTGGTTAATTAAAACGGTTGAGAATAAAACTAAATTATTTGACTGGATCCATTCTATTATATATAGATCACAACATGTAAAATTTGATTTGATGCTCAAAAAATTAATCCTCTTTCCACCCATTCTATTAACCTAATTTATGTTTCCCCTTGTTCTTTAAATAAATAATCATATGTTTTTTAAAATATTTTTTAATCCTAAAATCTAGTTTTGATGCTTCAATATTTTAGTGACCAATAACTTGTATTTTTTTAGTGTAAAACCATATTTTCATAATACGTCTCTAAAACTCCTTCCTAATAGAATCTTTTTATAGCCCTTCCCAATAATTGTTCTAATATTTTATCAACCAATTGTTTTATAATATTTAGTGTGAAAGCTATATTTTATTATACATTTCTAAAAACCTTTCCTAAAATAAATTTTTAGACCCCTTTTCAAAAATAAATGAGCCTATTTAAACAAGTTCATTTAACAAGTTTTGGAAACACTTGGAAAGGAATGCAAATTTTACCATGATACACTAGATTGATTGTCAACAAAATTTGGAGAATGACAGACAAGAAATTGCATGCCCTATAAGTTATTTAGAAAGCACAAAATGTTGCAATAAATAATATAGCATAAAAAGATGAATAATCCATAATAGTCTAAAATAAATAAACTCATGAGAAGATGTACATATATATAGTACAAATGAGTGCAATCACTCCTTGAAAAGTGGCATGAAACTCAATAAAAGAGTAAGGCTAAAAAGTACACCTAAGTAATCTTATCTTCAAAAAGAAAAAAAATCATAAGAGAATATGTCATAGAATATTCTACACTAACAATGAACACACCACTACTAACATAAGACTAGAAAAGAAAGCTAATATAACTAATTGAAGGAATTTCATACATTATCTGCTATAGTATCACAAGAGGTAGTTACAACTATAATGAAATTAAGGAAGGGAATTAAAAAATTGTAACTTTGGATATTTTGAGATCATGAATATTTTTAGGCCTTAAAAAATCAATTCACTTGGAAGTTTTGACTCCAATACTCAAACCCTCTAAGGTATTATTTATTTAATTTTTGTATATTTACTAAAAGGGATTTGCCTCATGACAACAACCTAGCTATAAAAAAGGTTTTTCATTTTACCTATTTATATGCATTTTCATGTATTTAGCAAATGAAATAGTTCATAATTAAGTAAATTTATTTTTGAAAAAGGGGTCTAAAAGATTCTCTTAGGAAAGACTTTTAGAAATGTATAATAAAAATATAGCTTCACACTAAAATATTATAAAAAAATCCATTGATAAAATATTAGACAATTATTGAGAAGGGGTATAAAGAGATTATTTTAGGAAGGAGTTTTAGAGATATATTATGAAAATATGGTTTTACACTAAAAAATGTAAGTTATTGGTCACTAAAATATTGAAGCATCAAAAATAGATTTTAGGATTAAAAAATATTTTAAATGACATATAAAACATAAATGAGGTATAATGGGTGGAAAGAGGATTACTTTTTGAGCATCAAATCAAATTTTACATGTTGTAATCTATATTGTAAACTATATATAATAGAATGGATCTCGTCAAATAATTTAGTTTTATTCTCAACCTTTTTAATTAATTAAATTCCCACCACTAGATTGATCTTTTTCATTTTGATAAATTAAAATGAAAACATAAATTAATTTATTTAGTTTTTATTTACTATTAAAATTCAAGAACACTTTATTTACTATACATAAAAAATTTATGTAAAAAGAAAGTTAAAAACTATAAATCACATAGTAAAAGTTTTATATGTATTGCCTCCAAATATAGATCCATGTTATTATGTAATGGAATTGATGATAATGATCATATCACATTGCTTTGGTGCATAATTTATGTGTATGTTTGGTTTCTTTGGTGTGTATATATAAATATTATAGAAGAAAAAATGGAGGGTGAGATTACTCAACTTATTCAATCTACCATTTATAATGTGATCCTAGTATTATTTTTTACACAATTAAATGAATTTTAGGAATTTATTTAGGAATTACAAGTGACAATTTATTTTTGAAATGAAATTAATGGCATTGAGAAGATCCACACATTAATTAATGAGAATTTTTTTTTGTTATATATAAGTTAGTTAAATAACCACATACTAAAATATATATAATTAAATATCTAATTTCAACATATAAACTAAAACTAACATATACCACTTATGTGACACCCTAAAACTACCACAATGGTGTCAAGAAATTATCATATAAGCACACATACTAATCAATCAATCAATAAATGAAAACATATAAGAAATCATACTTGCCAACACACATCACTTAGTAATTAATAATTACATAAATTATAAAAATAATTATAACCAAACAAAAATAGATTATTACATATAAATTAAACATAAAAAATAACCTAACTTAAAAGTAATCAATTATCAACACAAAAATCTATTAATCATAAAAATTACCTATCAAATACTTCACTAAAATTTATTAATAATAAACATTACAACTAAAATAAGAACAAAAAAATTGTCGACAATATATAAAGCTAACTAATAAAAACCATTAAACAAGAAAAATAACTAATTTAATTGATTTGAATAAAATATTAATATAATTCTTAAAAAAAAAAAAAATTGATAACAAAGAATTGATTTTCTATGGAAACAATAAAATATCAAATTTATAATACTACTTCATATTATAAATTTTTAAATTTAAATGTATATTTTAATTAATTTAAAAAAAAATTAATCATAACATATACCTATAAAGAATAATAAACCAGTGTCAATTAAAAATAATAATTAATAATATAATTAAAAAATCAAATATTACAATGTTTAATAATTCCACTGTAATGGAAATATTGCAGTGTTTAATAATTCCACTGTAATCGAAATTTAAAATTTATTGAATTAAACAAGCGAGGAGCTGTCAAAATGAATTTGTTGCAGCGTAAGTTACGGACAGTAGGGAATTGGTTGCCAAGTTACAGTACTTCCTGACAAAATTCGTAAAACTACCCATCAGCCATCGGATGACCATAGCATAGCCAGTGCCCGACCTCAATGGAAAACGGAAAAGGTAAAAGGACATTGACTGTCAGAGCTTAGTGTGTGACACTTAAGCCTAAAACTTGACTATATCTTTATTTGTTTTGTATTTTTTATTATTTTTGTTCACATTCACATGATTGTATTCCACCTCTTTTTACTACTAACTAGCACTTGCACTTACATGAGGTTGTGACTAGCTTAAACAATTAATAATAAATGCTAAATAATGGAATGAAATAAACTTAGACAAATTTAGATTTTTTCCTTAAAGATATTAAGTATTATCTAATTATGAAATATTTGTATACAGATTTAAAACATAAAACCAATGCAAATGAATAAAGAAAGTTGCCATCAGATTGAAAAAAAAACTACAAATGGAAATAAAATGTTCCCATTCAGTTGTCAAATCAATATTTATTTGGCAATCAATATTTATTTGGCTTTTATGTCATGAGTGAAATTTTGGAGGCTTTTGCCTGATACTTTTGAGATTTTGGAGGCTTTTACCTCATATTTTGGAGGCTTTTCTCATTAAACGACAGTTAAAACTTGTTTTGGAACGACTTGTTTTAGAACGGCTCGACAATGATTTGCTAGTGTGCAACTTGTTTCAGACTCAAATCTCACAGTAATTTGCAGACATAAGACTTATTTCAGACTAAAATCTCACACTATTGACTAAATAAATTACACTTCTCAATATAATTTACATCCATAAAAAATATTTCATGAAAAGAACCCCAAACTTCAAATTTAAACGATGAATTTTAGGCATTCTTCTCTATCTAATTTATTTGCTCTCTTTTAAAACCTCGTGCTCCGACCTAATCACACACATTTCTCAACTACCCTTCCGAAACATGAAAAATGCGTTTAAAGTTTCTGTACTTTAAAGAAGATTCATCATGCTACCCTGGTAACAGATGTATTTGAACATACTTTATTCGTCTCTCAATAAATAAATATGTGAAGACGGCCTTTGGGCTTGGCCAAAGCCAAATTTGCATCATGGATGAATTCAGCTTGCTCCCATCTCTGCCTGACGAAGTAGCGTGGCGGTGCCTTGTGAGGCTGCCTCGTCGCAACAGAGCCATCGCTTCCTGCGTCTCGCGCGCCTGGGCGAATGCATTCAAAGACAAATCTTGCATTAGTTCTCTTCGCCGTTCTCTCAATCTCCCAACAGAATATTGCATTTTCATTGCACTCTTTGACAGCAGGTTCGCCGGAGAGTACGTGCATGCCACTCAGCACAACACAGAATGGCTGGTGGTCGATACTTGCAGCCTTCGAACCCAGGTTTTACCCAATCCCCTCTCTGCCATTTCTATTGACATGAATCTCTGTAGCACAGCCACGAATAATCAGATCTTCCTACCGCAAGTCAGTCAGACCAAAGATGGGTTTTGTTCATACGATATCGGAGCAGGCATCTGGAAGTCTCTTCAATTGCCTCCTGGAAAGCGCTGCAGGAGATTTTCCTGCGCTCGAATGAAAGAATTCGTGTACATTAGTGGCGGGCTAATAAATTTCACAGGAGAAGCTTCCAAAAGTGCTTTTCGCTACGACACCCGAAATAATCAATGGGAAAAGCTTCCGACATGATGATGCCGAGAATTAATTGTTCAGGTGTGAGCATGAATGACAAGTTCTACGCCATAGGAGGATATTACCAGTCCCCTGGAGGTTTCGCGGAGATTCATGTTTCGGCAGAGTGTTTCGATCCCTGAGACTGGTCAGTGGACACTGCTGCCCAATTTCTGCTCAAAAGGGTTGAGATATGCGGAGGATTCGGCCATTACAGAAGCTGAATTTGCTGTTGTGGAGAATAATAAGCTTTATGCACTGCAACCTCAGTCGAATGAGGTGATGGAGTTGGATGGTTTGAAGGAGGAGTGGAGGCATGTGGGATATGTCGGAGGCGTTTTTGAGATGCACGATTATGGCACTAATTATAAGCTCCTGGGCGTGGGAATTGAGCTGTGGGCGATCCAATATGGAATGGGGAAATCAATCAGGATTTACTCGTGCAAGCCAGGAGGATCAGAGAGCGTAAAATGGAGGCAAATTGAAGTTGGAGGATTAGGGAGATTCGATCATGTTTTAACAGGCACAACATTCGAAGGATAAGTTCGTGGATAAAAGAATATAAATCTGTCTGTAGCGACTGGGAATGTTTAACAAGATTTACTCGTGTTAGCGTGCTAGTGAGTAGGTACCATTTATTTTGTCCATGTTTCGTCCATATGAGGATGTTGGTCGCACGGAAACATTTTATATATTAAAATGTCAATAATTTCATTTCTGAGGTGTACTTCTCAATTCGGTTTATATGATTTGGTGTAATGTATTTATATGTAAAGTTAATCATTTCATGTATTCAAAGTATTTCATTTTTATTTTAATAGTATTTAAAGAGTAATTAATACAGTGAAACATTTTAGTTTAGTATATCACAGGGAGTATTAAATTTGTACATATCAAAGGTATATTTTTTCTTATTTTAATAACATTCACAGAATAATTAATATAGTGAAACACTTTAGTTTGGTATAAGAATTATTAAATTTGCACATAATGATATTTTTTTTTAATTTTAGAAGTACTTAAGGAACACTTAATATAGTGAAACACTTTAGTTTGGTACATTACAACGAATATTAAATTTGCACATCATTATGGGTATATTTTTTCTTATTTTAAAAGTATCCAAGGAGCAATTAATATAGTGAAACACTTTAGTTTGGCACATTACAAGGAGTATTAAATTTGCAGACATCATTATGGGAGTTTGTATATTGTCATAATTTTTTATATACCTTTCTAGAAGTTGATCTAGGTAAACATGTCCTCTTATGACATAAAAACAATTCTTTAAAGGTATGTTTAAATACTATCAATCTCAAATATAAAAAATTGAGTAGAAAAATTAAAGATCAATTAGACAAGAAAAAGAGCAAAGACATACATTGAGTAGGACAAAATCCATATGCAAAGAACATTTCAATAGATACAAAAAACACCCTAATTTGTAGACTTGGCCTTGGATATAATGAAGGTCCTGCATGATATCTAAAGAAATTCAAAAATTTAGAAAGGCTACATTTCAAGGTTAGAGATGATTCATGATTCAATGACACATTAGAGATCATTCATTCTTCATTCATAGAGTTAAAAGTATGTATCTGTTGTATTTACTTTTTGTATATTAACATTTCAGTTTAGATTACATTGAGCCACAAAATTACCATATCTCTTACCTATTAGTCTAGGTTGATTTGAGTTGTTTTAAGTATTTCATTTAATTATCCTAGACTAATCTTAGGGAAAGTATTGTTCTCCTTTACATTTCGTTGAATGCAATTAATCCTACATGAACTAGTTTCCTCCTAAATATTTTTTTATAATATTTGGGGTTTTCAAATCTATGATTTTCTAATTTTACATCTTATTTCAATATTTGACTCACTTTTTACTTTTGTTTTATTTTGCATCCATATTGTTATATCCTTTTCTATTAGGCTTTTTTAGCTTTATTGTGAAATCTCTTTTGCTCACCCTACCCACCGTTTGCTACTATATTAGGATTTAAATTAGATATTAAATATACCACTATAATTTCTATTTTTAAATCTAGAAAGTGCATTCTTGATCTTTATTTTCCTATATTTGTCTATGCTATGAGCTACTTGAGATCTCAATCTTCTACAGTGAAGAACTACTCATTGAAACCATATCATTGAAGCCCCATCCAGTAATACGTTGATCTATTATGATGCTCACATTGAGAATAATAAGGATATGATGCTTATATGAACAACCAAGCATTTACAAATAAACTTGCTACTTTGGCCATAATAGAAAATCTCAGACAATTAGTTGATATGGTTCATAGTGTGTTCATCAATAAGTCATTTGGATTAGAGAAATTTTTAAGTGATCTTGTTAAGATTGATTCATTTTTTATGACTAGTGCATCTACTTCCAATTTTATTTCTACTATTGTCCCATCCTGAGCCATCATTTGCTTCTACCACCACCACTTACCCTCATAACAATATTATCATTAGTGTCCCAAATGTTGGTGTAAATAGGCTTCTTACCTAACTAGTTTATTAGCGGATCTTATTTACATGTTAAGTTTACTTGGGTCCTAGAGAATCATTTTAGAAGATCAAGTTAGTTTTCTTTAGATCTTATCTTATCTTTTACATTTAGTGATTTAATTGTTTCATGATATAGGATTAAAACACTTGTGATGATCTTGTATAATCCTATTCTCAACTTGGCTATAATCTTTAGCTAAATATTTCTTGTTATAGAGTATTTTATACCAACTCTTTTACGGTATCAGAGTTTTGTTGGATTTTTTTTCAGTCTTTATTAAGAGATATAAGTTGTAAATCATTGAAGATCTTGAAAATTTGAGTATTCTCTTCTCTTGCATCAAACTATTACCTAAAGAATCATAAAAACTTTAAAAAATACCAGATTTGAGGGTTTCTTCTTTGTCGATTTGTATTGCAAGTTCAAATTAGAACTTGTTAATGCAAATCCGAGCTCACCATTGAGTTTAGGATGTTTGAGAGAGTCATTTTTTCCTTTTGTTTCATCCAATTTGGACATATGAGGCCAAATCTATGAGAGTTTGCAATTGAATAGTGGTTGCTGGACCCAAGAGGTAATTGCAATTTTGGAGCACTTTGGGTAAAAATAAATCTTGCTATTGCATTCACAAGGTCCAAAAAACTCTAAGATTGACTATCATATTGTTAAAATCCGATCTCTTGCCTCGAACCTTAGGCAAAATCTTTCCTCCTTAGTGTCATAACCCTAATAAGGTAAAAAAAAATGTTGCTCACTCCATTATCTTAAAGCCCTAGGAGATTCCAAACCATTGTTTTGGTGTTGTTTTGAAAGACATATTTTCCTTAAGCATGTATGAAGTGAAAGTCTACATAACTCATTCAAAACACTAAGGCCAAGAATGATCGCAAGAACCAAAGATAACACAAAATAGTTAGTGAAAACAATGAAGGTGACTATAAGAAGATAAAAAACTATAATTTGTAAACCTTACCTTGCCCTCCACAAATCAAAGTAGACATGATGGCTCTGCTTATGGAAAACATATAGTTGTGGAAGCTTGTTGCAATGGAGGAAGCGGCTTGGGGTAGTAGCAAAGTAGAAGTTTCACAATGGAGGGACATAGAAATTAGGGATAGGTATTTAAGGTCTTTTAGATATGAGTCAATTAGGGTTAGATATATTTATTATTAATAATTTATAATTTAGTAATAGTTGTTCAATTTCAATTATTTAGTAATATGATATTATTTAAATAGTTTTAGGATACTTTTATAGATAGTTAAAAAGTATTTAATAAATAATGTTATGTTGTATAATTTAATAATATTGATTGTTCATATTTAGGACTCTATATGATGAGTTTGACTCTTTATGTGTTCATTTTTTGGAAGAATATGTTCAATTACTGGTGCAAGTGAAACATAGGATGGGGTGTGATAATTGAATACAATGGGTAAGGGGTTTAAAAAGTGATGTTTTGGACACATTTTACAACTACAAGTATTTGAGACGGGTTCAGGTAAATTCATCACCAACAATTCATTGTTAACAATTCACCATCAACAATTCACTCCCAACAATTCATCGTCATGACATATTCATCATGTACACAATTCACCACCAACAATTCATCACTATGGTATATTCACCATGTATACCTTTTTATGTGTTCAAAAAAATCTTTGTACTTTTTCATTTTTGGGTGCTCCTGGCCACTTAAATATTAAAAAATGTATACATGGTGAATATACCATGACAATGAATTGTTGGAGATAAATTGTATACACGATGAATATGTCACAATGATGAATTGTTGGTGGTGAATTGTTGGTGGTGAATTGTTGGCAATGAATTGCTGGAGGTGAATTGTATATGTGATGAATATATCATGACAATGAGTTGTTGGTGGTGAATTGTTGGTGTGAATTTCTAATGATGAATTTTCCTAGAGCCATTTGAAACATCAAAATTGATGACGTCAACTTCAAACCTTGGGTTTAAGTAGTCAACTCGTTGAAGAAGCTACCATAAAATATTTAGAGTTGTTTGGATTGACACATACAATTTTGAGGTGGGAAAAGTTAGGGTGTAGGACTATTGGATCCTCTCCTAATTAGAAACAAATAAATATTTTACACCTCAATCATTCCAAAATAATAAATATTTATCCTATTTTTATTGATCAAAATTAAGAAGTTTGATTGTAGAAAGATTGGTTATCTTGGAATCAACATACAAGCAAAAACATGGCCATTGCTTCCTCTGTTTCACACATTTTGCGAAATGCATTAAATAAAAATATCTTGCATTAAATATCTTGCTCTTTTAATCATCTTTCAACCAAACATTGGATTTGAATTGCAACCTTTGATAGTAGGTGCAATATGCACAACACCCAATGGCTAATGCACGATACATGCTTTTATCCAATCCCCTCTCAAATTTGTATTGAAATACGCATCCACGAACACTCCACCTCTTCCTACCACATGTTTATCAGCAAAAACATGGCTTTTTCTCATACAACTTGGAAGTTTGTACAACTGCAACATCCCATAGGCAATTTGGCGGTGGCTAATTAGATTTCACCACAAGTGCTTTTCTTAACTACATCTGAAAAAATTCAATGGGAGATGCTTTCGAATTTGACTGTGCCACCATTTAAATGGTCGAGTGTGCCCATTACAAGTTTTTGGTTTCATGCCCACTATCTCATGTTTTGTTCCCTTTTTAAGGGTTTTTGGTTTGAAGTAAATAAACTCTCCCTATTGTAGGGATACCATATCCTAGATGATGTACATCTTTATTTGAACAATTTGGATTGCACATCTCGATTCAACTGAGATATTTTCTCGCAAATGATAGGAATTGTAAGGAGAATGAGTGTTCACCCCAAGGAAGCACGAGCTCCAGTCTCGTTGCATCCAAGTCCAGTTCCAGCTAGGGACTCACACCCTTGTTTCAAAAGCAGAACTTGCTATCAAGTTGACCCATGACCCAAATCGAGTGACATCCAATGTCAAGGAGTACATCAGAGACTCAGGAGCCAGAACCTAGTTTCCTAAGTCATACTAGACAAGACCTGTGTGCGCACCAAGTCAGACACCCTAGCGTGGACACCGGATACCCCAGCTATTTGTATTGAAGCTGGATACTCGAGTGTGGACACAATGCAGCAGGACTCATCTGAGTTTGCAAAATTAGTGAGCTCTAAGGTTGGAAGCACTTCCCAAGTGCAGGGTTGCCACCAGGAAGATCAACATTGTAGGCCATTTGACAAAAGTCAAAAATTGGGGGATTATCCTGAATCTGCATGTCATCCTACCAATATCAGGGATTTGTACTAATAGCTTATATAGGGGAGCATACATCCTTGAAGTAGTTGAAACACTACACCACAATCAAAATCACATCCAAGCCCTCAAAGTGAAGGTCCATACTGTAGTGAATGCTCCCACTGCAGAGATTTCCAAAAAATGCAAAGCAAAGCACCACATTGAGGTCAACCTAGTCTCAAGAAGTGAGGCCTAGGCTATGGACATGGTAAGCCATTGTATAGCTCGATTAGGAGAATGTGGTGCACCTACTTGAAGATCAACAACATCATCAACATTCAGAACAAGAGCTAGTCAGTTAGTTCAAGGGACAGAGGTTACGTGAAGGGATCACCAGCATCCTGAAGAGTATCCATGTTGCCAGGGGTAGTTTTTCCAGTGAGTCCTACTCATTGATTAATATCAAGTTGGCTCCAATGCCATATTTATTGTAATTGGGCCCAAGGCCTTTTCTATCAATAAAAAGAAGCTTGTTATTTCCCCCAATATTCAAATCTAGTGCCGACCCTGATAAAGGATTCATGATTACCTTCAGTTCAGTGTAGATCCTTACACTCAAGTCATGATTACCATTCTGTTGCATGAGAAAGAAAGAAAGAACTTGGTTGCATTCAAAGGCGTAATCCGAATTGGTTGGAAAGAGTCGTGAGCTCAAGGGGTGACTTAAGTAGGATAAAAGTAGTGTCGCACAAGGTTGGAAAAGTGTTGCAAAAGCTAGCATCGTGACAATTGGTATCAGAGCCCAGTCTCTCAATATGCCGAGTTGTACTCAGCTAGAGTACATGAATACCTCCAAAGTTGAGGTTTAGGTTATTTTGTATCCATAGGATCCATTACTATGGAAACAACATCTGAAAGTCTGGTTGGCTCTGATTCGAAGTGCAACCTGCATGAGGAACAACCCCTCCATGATGAGTAGTCGTTGTAGATGAGGAGATTCCATGAGAATACCCGCCGCTCAAAGACAAAGACCAAAGACTAGCTAAACAATTTGGAGAATCATATGGATTCCCTTGAGGACGTTGGATCAACATACATAATAGGGTAGTTGGAGAATGAGGTCTCCACACTACAAAACCAAATGACCATTGGTATGAAGGAACAACAGAGGTTAGAGGATGACATGAAGTTCTTGAAGACCCTTGTCACATCGATGTCTCAAGTAGGCACGAGTTCCAAACTCAAGGCTAAGCCATCGACTGAATATACTAGGAAATGGGATGACAAGGTCCTAGAAAATTACTTTTGGGATATGGAACAGTACTTGGACACCCTCCCAGTCATAACAGAGGAAGCCAACATCAAGAATTTTGTGACATATCTTATAGATGTCATGAAGCTCTAGTGGAAAAACTAATTGGAGGATCTGAGAGTAGGAAAATTGGTGCTAGTTGTGGATACTTGGGTGAAGTTCTAGGAAGCATTGAAGCTGCAGTTTAAACCTAAGAACTCTTCTTGGACTGCTAGAATGCGACTCATGGATTTGAAATACAATGGTAAGATGCAATACTATATCAAGGCATTTACCACCTTGATGCTTGAGATCAAGGACATGTCCGAGTAGGATCAGTTATTCTAGTTCATGAGGGGATTACCATAGTGGGATCAAACCAAGCTTAGGTGTGCTAATGTGCAGACCCTAGCTGTAACTGTCACAGTTGTAGAATGATTATATGACTACAGAAGAGAGTCAAGCAAAGAATTCAGTGGTCAGCAGAAATTCAAAAAGAAGTCTCTATCTGTGATGAAGGAAAGCAAAGACCCAGCAAAATTGGGACAAAGCACTTCCACAAAGTCTAGTTTGAACAACAAGAAAGGATCTAGCAAAGGTTCTACCAAAGGATCAGATGGAGCCAAGAACAAGGGTACCATGAGACTGGCGTCATCTTCGTGCCCCATCTATATCAAAGGTCTCCTCCATTGGGCACAATACTATCCGAAGTGAGTCAGGTTAAACACTATAAAAGGCTCAGCAGAAAGAGATGAGTCATCCACTGTAATGGGAGTTGTTCAGCTTAGTGCTCTCAATGCACCTAGTTAGACAAAGGCCACAATGGCCAAATCGATGGACAAGCATAAGTTGTGTTTTATGGATTTCTTCCTAGATGGGTGACATGTATCAGCATTGGTGGATTTAGAGGCCACCCACAACTACATTTTAGCTATGAAAGCTCAAGCCATAGGGCTCAAGCTGCAGTCAGGCACCAACTCTACATTCAAAGTAGTGAGTTCCCCAACAAAGAAGGTTTGTGGAGTCATCCGAGATGTCCCCACTTCAGTAGGAACTTGGCATAACAAAATGGATCTATTGGCCATTGACATGGATGAATTTGATTTAATCCTAGGCCAAGAGTTTTTGAGACTTGGTAAAGTAGCAGTGATTCCTCATCTGGAGTCTCTAATGTTCATGGACCTAATGCAGACATGCATGGTTAAGATGACATGTAGTACATACACAGTGGGAACAGTCAAGTGGTTTCAACTCTAAGCATGAAGAAAGTGACTAAAAAGAACCCAAAGGAACCTTTGTTCCTGGCCGCGTTGCTTGGAGGTTGGGATGAGACAAATGGTCCAACAGAGGCACCCATTCTGACAATAATCAGTGAAATCATTCTTGAATATGATGACAAGATGCCTCAGAAGCTACCCTCAAAGCTTCCCCCACTGTGGGCGGTAGATCACATAATAGAATTGCAGCCAGGAGCCAGACCTCTTGCCTAGGAACCATAATGGTTGTCTAGTCTTGAAATGGTTGATTTGAAAAAGCAACTAGAAGAGTTGTTGGAAGTGGGCTATGTGCAACCATCCCATTCTCCATATGGAGCACCAGTGTTGTTCCAAAGGAAGAAAGACAAAACACTAAGGTTATGTGTTGAATCTAGGGCACTCAATAAGCTCACCATTAAAAACAAGTATCCTCTCCCACTCATTGCAGATTGCTTCAATCGACTAGCATGGGCGAAAGTATTCACCAAGTTGGATCTTAAGCAAGGCTACTACCAAATCAGGATAGCAGCAGGGGATGAAGAAAAAGTGACCTATGTGACTCATTATAGGTCATACGAATTCATGGTAATTCCCTTCAGGTTGTGCAATGCTCTAGCTACATTTTGCACACTCATGAGTGATGTGTTCCAACCTCTACTAGACAAGTCTGTAGTGGTTTATCTAGACAATATCCTCATATACAGCAAAAACATGGAGGAAAAAAAGGTCCACCTAGTGGAGGTGTTTAAGCTGCTCTATGAGCACCAACTCTTCATTAAAAAAGGAAAATGCATATTCTTTGAAGAGGAAGTCCACTTCCTCAGCCATATTGTGGGCAAAGACAGATAAGACTGGACCCAGAGAAACTCATTGCAATCCAAGATTGGGAGCTACTTCACAATGTGCATGAAGTGTGACAATTTTTGGGCTTGGTAAATTACTATAGGAAGTTTGTGGCTGGCTACTCCAAATGGGCTGCCCCTCTAACATGCCTCCTCAAGAAGGACCAAAAGTGGAACTGGTCGGATAAGTGCAAAGAGACATTTGAGACACTCAGGGAGAAACTCACGATACAGCTCGTGCTTGCACTACCTAATTTCAGTCGGCCCTTTGAAGTGGGTGTGTGCAAGAAGTTGAGTCCACTTTTTGGCCAAAAAGTGGAAGTGTTTTCCCTGATTTTTAGAATTTGACACATTTGACCTTAAAATTTGAAGCACTTAGCTGGAATCTTCAAAAAAGTCACCAATCATAAAATGTAGTACTCAGAGTCTAGTTTCCAAATATGTAATTTATTTCAATACCCAGATTGTAATAATTGAGTTTCAATAGGCGTTTCTAAAAACCACTGTTTAAAAGTCACTTTTTTATACCATACCATGCACGTGTACGACATCCATATTTTGACCTAAATTATCATATTTTTCTAAATCCTTTTGTGAAAAGATTTGTGACTCATTGAAGCTTGTTTTCAATATTTTTTTATAATTTTTTATTGAATATTTTTTTTTTTATTAAATATTTATTAGGCATATTTGTTGTTTTGAAAAATCATCGTGTACGACACGCATAAGATGACCTAAACTTATCATTTTTAATTTTTTTTTTAAACTGAAAAGAATGAAGTTTGTTTTCATGCAATCCGTTCGTCAAAATGTTATGTTGATCAAAAGTTATTAAAATACTAAAAAACGATAATTCAAGTTTATGGACTAGTTTCATAAGAAATTAATTGAAAAATAGAAAAAATCAAATTATTAAATTAATATTTGGAATCTCTCATCCTATATAATGGTTTTAATTTCATTAAAAAATTGCAAAAAATAGGTCTTCAAACATATGTCCAAAGTCATTTTTTCCTATGACATTAACAAGGCCTTCAAGTTGCAGGTCAAACCAGTCCAAAGCTTAGGTTGGTCCCAAGCCATTTCGAACCAAAAACAAAAAAAACCAGCAAAATTCATAATTTAAAAATGGGATCTGTTTCAAAAATCACGGGATCTGTTTCCTCATCACAGGATCCCATTTTAATTAAAAACCATTTTTAATGGTTCTATGAAACAGGATCCCATTTTGTAAAATGGGATCCGTTTTGAAGACTTTCGAAAATGGAAATTTTTCAAAAATTGGAAGTTTCCATTCTCGAGAAAGTTTCATAATGGGATGTTTGAAAACTTTCCATTTTGGAAATTTCATTTTTAAATTTCAAAAGCGGGATCCGTTTGAAAATTTTCCAAAAAGCGGAAATTTCCCATTTTTAAAGGATCCTAAGCGGGATCCCAATTTAGGCTCGGGATCGAAGCTAAACGGGATCCCGTTTTTTGCAAGTCGAATTCATTTTTTTGCCTAAGGAAAAAACTTCCATGTTTCGTGGACTCAACTTTGTGCACTTACCCAAGTACAAAGCAATGCATTAGACTTTACAGTCGGGGGTGTGCTCATGCACGATGGGCACCCAGTGGCTTACGAATCATGAAAGTTGAAGGATAGAGAAAAAATCTATCCCGCCTGTGAAAAAGAAATGAGCAAGATCATTCATTTTTTTTACACTTGGAGGCACTATCTTCTGGGCATATCGATCATTGTCAAGACTGAAAACATCTCTTCAACATATTTCAAGACACAAGCGAAGCTTACCCCTAAACAAGCAAGATGGAAATAATTTCTTATAGAGTTTGACTACAAGATCCTCTACAACCCCGACAAGTAGAATGTTGTAGCAGATGTTGTAAGCAGAAAGACACAGTTGATGGTAGTAGCGTTTGAGTCTGACAAAGTTTCACCTAGTGCAAGCTAGGTTACTCTCTCACCAGAAATGGTCGAGAACATCAAGCAAGGCTTGGTGGAATACCCACAAGCTATAGAATTATGGAAGCAATGTAAGGAAGGAAGGACCTGCAAGTTCAGTGACAAAGGAGGACTCATGGTCTTCACACATGACAGAGTTTACATTCCCAAATACAAGAGTCTATGAAGAGACCTCATGCACGAGTGCCATGATAGCCCATGGGCTGGCATTCAAGACAAAAGAGGACTCTTGCACTATTAGAAAGAGGGTTCTACTAGCCATAGATGAGAAAGGATGTAGATGACTATGTCCGTAGTTGCCTCATATGTCAGCAGGACAAAGTTGTGATGCAGTCTTTGGGAGGCTTGCTCCAACCCCTACCAGTTCTGATGCGACCTTGGGCCTGCATGTTAATGGACTTCATTACTGGCCTGCCCAACATCAACGACTGCACAATCATTATGGTTATAGTCGACAAATTCTCTAAAGACGAAATTTTCATTCCATGTAAAGCAGAGGATGTTGTCGATTACTTCTATCAGAATGTGGTCAAACACTGGGGAGTCCCACTAAGCATCATCAGTGATTGGGACCCTAGATTAACTTCATTATTCTAGGCAGAATTGTTCAAACTCACGGGGACAAAGCTTCTCATGTCAACTAGCCACCACCCACAGACCGACGGATAGACTGAGTGCATCAATGTAATGCTTGAAGACTATCTAAGACACTTTGTTTGGTCTAACCAATCCAATTGGCCCAAGTTATTGGACTCCACGTAATTTTGTTACAACTTACAAAAATTTGGGTCAAGTCAGTACTCACCATTTCACATGGCAACTGGCCAACAGTCGTTGAACCTGCATACAATTCTCAATGGATACCTTGGAAAGTGCTCCGATGCAGCAGAGCACCTCAGGGATTGGCAAGATAGAGTGGATTTGGCATGCTATCACTTGATTAAGGCTATAGAGAGAATGAAGAGGTATGTCGATGTGAGGAGACATGCCATATATTTTCAGATCATAGATAAAGTTCTCCTCAAATTGGACTTGGATCAATTCAAACCATTGAAGGGTTTGAGTCATGATCTCACCAGAAGGTTCGATGGGCCTTATGAGAACATCGACAAAGTGGGCAAGGTAGCCTATAGGATCAAGCTCCTAGGCCACATGCGAGTAAACAGCGTGTTCCATGTGAGTTAGCTCATACCACATCACCCAGATGGTGTGGACCCAAGCTGAAACTTTCCTAGCAAAGGGCCAACAAATGTCATGGATAGGCCTGATGTATAGATAGAGGAAATACTTTCAGTGAAAGAGCACAAATTCTGTGACTATAGGTGGAAAGAATTCTTGGTGCACTAGTAGGGCCAACCTAGGGAGAAAGCTTCATGGGAGAAAGCAGAGAAGTGGAAGTTTGAATACAAAGTATTGGAGTTCTTGGAAAAGGACACCCAAACAAACATCAGATGTTGAAGGAATTGGGCACATTATTTGCACCCATTCAACAAGGGACAAGCGTGCAGGTGTCAGGGATGTTTCCCATCTTTAAGAGGGGGAGAATGTAAGGGGAATGATTGTTCACCCTAGGGAAGCATGAGCTCCAGTCTCATTGCATCCGAGTGTAGTTCCAACCAGGGACTCGCACCCTTGTTCCAAAAGGAGAACTTGTTGGCAAGTCGAGCCATGACCTAAATCAAGTGACATCTAATGTCAAGGAGTCCATCAGAGACTCAAGAGCCAAAACGCAGTTTCCTAAGTTGCACCAGACTAGATCTACATGCGCACCAAGTCAAACACCCCAGTGTGGATGCCAGATACCTCAGCTATCCGTATCAAAGTCAAACACCCAAGTGTGGATGCAATCTAGTAGGACTCATCCGAGGTTACAAAATTAGTGAGCTCTAAGGTTGGAAGCACTTCCCAAGTGCAGGGTTGCCACCAGGTGGATCAACATTGTAGGCCATTTGATAAAAATTAGACATTGGGGGATTATCCTGAATTTGCATATCATCCTACCGATGTCAGGGATTCGTACTAATAGCTTATATAGGGGACCATACATCCTCAAAGTAGTTGAAACACTACATCGCAATCAAAATTGCATTCAAACCCTCAAAGCAAAGGTCCATACTGCAGTGAATGCTCCCACTCCTAGTCGGTGATTTCCATGTAGCATGCCAACTGAAGCAAACATCAGTTTGCTTTCCTTTTCACCACCTTTTCAACATCTTTGCATATGAATATGTGATTAATAACATTGAAATAAGTTTTATGCATGTTCATTTTTCTGTGCTTGATAAATTATCTCCATAGATCTGGAAATACTACACTTTTCTCTCGTTCATGAACCAGCCCCTCAATCAATCAATCAATCAAGAATGAATGAAACCCAAAGCTATATCCTTCCACCCACCCCAACAAGTCGATGCGTGGAAGATAGGGACCAGGTGACGAGGAATTATAGAGCCCCTGAATTGAAAGCACCGAAAGCAATGGCCGTATAGCAAGGAAAGTAGTTAGCAAGACTCGATTGACTCACGATAAGGCCCCAAACATGAAGATTCAATGGATTGGCTCAAAGGTGTGGAAGTCTTCCTTTAACCAGTTGAATCAAGTATTGATGGATCCTCTTATGAAAGCCCCTAGGCCCTCTACTTTACACCTAGGAGGAACAAGGAAGAAATCAAGAAAGAAGTGAATAAACATTGTTAAGATTGTAAGGGACTCGACTTAAAAAGACGAAATTGGAATATCTCATGAGTTTTGATAAATAACATTTGTTTTCATTCATTAATCCTATTTTTTATTTTTCCGCAACTTGTTATTCAAAATATTTAATTATTTTCTTCTTTAAGTTGATTATTTTCATGCCACTATATGAGGTTTTTGAAAACCATTCAACATCTTTCTTACTAATTGAATTCGACTACAACCTTTGTTAGAAGGCTTCATCGACTGACTAGAGAAATAAACAATTCCACACAGATTTCCAGTTATGAGAAATGCCAAGTTACAGCCAAGTGTTCCATTTCAATGAGTAAACCAAGCATTCATTTCTGTGCAATTAAGGTGATGGGCCTGTTAGACAAGGGAATCTACCCAGGTTGGAGTGCATTCCATAGAACTCGGAGAGCATGCACACCGTCTAGTACAAGGGAATCTGCCCAGCTTTAACCACTTCCGTGTGAAAATTGGTAGCAAAGGTCCATAATATAATTAGAGAATAAAAGTATCTCCAATTCCATAATCACCAACCAAAGCAAGGAAAAAATGCGATAAGTGAAAATTGCAGCGGTTGTGGAATCCTAAGGATATTTCTTCTCAACTATTTCCTCATACATCATTATACATTGAAACATGGGAAATTATTAAAACTCTTTCCCAATTTTTTTAGGTCAAGAGGTTTTAAATAAAATATTCAAGAAGCTCAACACAGTCCTACACGTAAACAAAAAATGCTTCAAACAACAAATTGTATCTACCATATGCTTGCATCATGCGAAAAATGTATAGATTTTTTTCACAAATTGTTTAGGGAAATTAAGGACATCTTACACATATACATGAACCCATTGATCCTTGTCATGAGTGGTGCATTGCCACATATTTTTATGCTCCTATCTTGACATAAAGATATGGCAATGAGTTTTCCAATGTGGCAAAAGACTATTCCACCAAGAATTTAGGTATAAACTCCTTAAAAAATAAAATTTAGCTTGTGAACTACACTAAAAAAATGTATCATATTTATCAATGTCATTTATAATCTCAAATATGAACAATGTTAGTTTTATAAAGATGATCAATAGGTAGAAAGTGTCACCCAATATTCTCTACAAATACAAACCATTCTACCCTACTATGTTCAATTAAGAATTGGTCCCTTTACATCCTAGATATTTCTTCTTTAGGAGGAAGACATTGAATTATATATTTTCTCTTCACTTTTGTGATCGAATCCTCAAAACCTCAAGGGAACAACTATCAAATTTTATTAACATGATATTCTAAAACATCAAAACTTCACTCCAAGTCAAGCATTATTGAAATAAATTCTCTTAAAGTGATATCTCATATTCAAACACTACAAATTTTGTTTTCTTTTGATAAATATCCAGGGAAGTATAGCCCATTGTTCCAAGGCTACTGGTAGAGCTAAGGCCATACATTTGTTAAACTATCATAATTATTTTTCACACAATTATCACATCTAGTGCTAATAATATAATCTAGTCGATCTAATATATTTAAAGCTACCCAAATCGTATAAATAGAAAACCCTTTAAAACCCCTTGAAAAACACCATACACTATTAGAAAAAATAGTCATAGAGCCATTATAAATTTACCTACATCACCGACAAATATTTTGCATCTATAATTTCATAAAGTAACAAACAAAAATACACAAAAAATGCATATTGACATTTAAGAAAGTAGTGACAAATGGCTCATATTCCTCATAAGGTAAAAAAAGATGTTACCCACTCCATTATCTTGAAGCCCTAGGAAATTCCAAACCCTTATTGTTTTGTTGTTTGTGAAGACATATTTTCCTTGAGCATGTATGAAGTCTAGATCCACATAACTTGTCCAAAAATATTGAGGGAAACAATGATTGTAAGAATGAAAGGAAAAAAAAAATAGTCAACAAAAACAATGAAGGTGGTCACAAGAAGATTATTAAAAACCCACAATTTGTAAATCTTACCTCACCCTCCATGAATAAAAGTAGGCATGATGGCTTTGTTCATGGTGGACACATAACCATGGAATCCTACTACAGTGGAGGAAGCAGCTTGGGGTAACAATGGAGTAAAAGTTTCACAATGAAGGGACATATAAATTAGGGATAGCTATAAGGTCTTTTAGATATGAGTCGATTAGGGTTAGATGAATTTATTATTAATAATATATGATTTAGTAATAGTTGGATTTATATATATTATTTAGTAATAGGATATTATTTAAATGGTTTTAGGATATTTTCATAATAAGAACAATTACAAATATTTAATTAATAATGCCATATTGTATATTCTAATAGTACTATTGACTTTTCATAATTAGGACTCTAGATGATGAGTTTGAGTCTTTATGTGTTCAATTTTTAGGAGAATATGTTCAATTATTGGTGCAAGCGAAACTGAGGATGAGGTGTGCTAATTGAAAATGATGGGTAAATGGTTTGAAAAAGTGATGTTTCTGGACAACTTTTATGACTGTGTATATGAGGCATCAAAATCGATGATGACGACTTCAAACCTTAGGTTTAAACATTCAACTAACTAAGGAAGTTGTTATAAAAAATTTAGAGTCATTTGACATTAACATAGGATTTTGAGGTGCGTGAAGTTACATGCATGACTATTGAATTCTCTCCCCTAATTAAAAATCAATAAAAAATTTACCCCTCATCCATGCCAATATAATAAATATTTTATCTTATTATGCCAAAGACATTCCATTTTGGAATCAAATCGGCTACCGTTCGAGGATCAATGGTTAAAATTATATTATTAAATTGATGTAAGATGATTCAAACAATCATCTTCGTTGATTTCAATTTTAGGTTGAAAGAAGATTTTCTTGTTTTTACAAACCACTATTTTTTAATTTTTACAGGTCATGATTTCTTTTTTTTCTTTACTCGAAATCTTGTACAATGAACAGCTATGTAGACGCTTCTCGTGTGAAGACAATGTTCATACTATCATTCTTTAGTTCATTTTTATTTATTTTTATATTGAACCCATTGTATTCATTTTTCTTACATGAGAAACTTTACTTTATATGAAAACTTCATTTAATTATTTTTTTTTCCCTTTTATTTAAAACTTTATAGATATTTAGAAACTTAATAATATTTAATATATATATAATATTATTTAATTAATTATATATTATTATTTTTTTATTATTTAATATTTATAATATTCAAAATATAGTTATATTATGTATAATTTAATGTATACTAGATTTAAAAAATATTATATATATAATATATTTATATTTACATTGATATTTTCTAGTGTAAAATATAATATATAATTATAATATTATTTTAAATTAAATTTACATAGTATAAAATACATGATATGTATAAAATATGTTTTCATGTCCATACTTGAGGTTTTCCTTCTTTGGTTGATTAAAACAAAGAAAAATTATGTGGATATCAAGATTTTAAGGTTTTAATTAAGAGTTCTATGAACCCAAATAATATTTTATATAATATAATTTATATTATTATTACATGTCCTATATTTTATATAATGTAAAATCATTTTTATAATAATATTATAGCTATATTTATAATTATATATTATATTTTATAATAGAAATTATTATATATAAATATAATAGATTATATAATATAATTAAATTTTTTTTTTGTTACAACAGGGGTGTCCCCGCAACCCAGCCCAGTTGCCCAACAACCCTTACCTTGGGTAATTGAGGAGAGCTAGGTTGAGACTAGTCCCCTATGGGTGAGATCTACCACCTACAAGAAGTCCCACCTCTTAAATCCAGGAGTGAAGTCAAACCCGAGAGGAATGGGGAGCAAACCCACTGCCCAAGCCAACTCTACTTATAATTAATATTAGAGGGATGAGTATATAGAGAGAGATGTAGTAACAAAGAGAGATAAAGGGGGATGGAGAGAGTGGAAGAGAGATAGAGAGGGGGAGGGATACATATATATTAGATGTATAAAGAGGAAGAAGTGAGAGAGAAATGACAAAGAGATAACATATATATGTCCCTATTTCTTCCTCCCTATCTGTATCTATACCCCCCCTCTCTCTCTTCCTTTATCTATTACTTGTCTTTATCACCTATATCTCTCACTCTTTACCCCTTTATATCTATCTTCCCATCTCTCTTGTTCACTCGATCTCACCCTCCATCTCTCTATATATAAACCTCTCTCTACCTCTTTGTATATCACTTCCTATATCTTTATCTTTCCATCTCTCCATCTCCATCTCTCATTGTATCCCTCTTTCTATCTTTATTTCTTCTTATGCCTCTTCCTTTCTCTTTCATCTCTCTCACATTTATCTCTCTCTCTCAACCCCTCTATCTTTCCCAAGATATCTATCTCTCTCCTAACCCTATCTCTCCCTCTTTTCCTTTACTCCCTCTTTCTATATCTATCTATTTCTCCTCTCTCCTTTCTCTATTTCTCTTCATCCCTCTCTCTCTCCAAATCTCTCTCTCATAAACATACACACTCCCTCTTTCTCAATCCTTGTCTCTATCTCTATCTCTTTATTTTTCCTCCTCTCTACCTCTCTCTATTACTTGTCTTTGTTACCTTCTTTCTCTCACTCTTGTCCCATCTATCTCTCCCTCTCTCCATCTCTCCTTCCCCCTCTCTATCAATATATCATTATGTCTACCTCTTACTTATTCTCTCCATTTCTCCTACTCTATATCTCTATCTCTCTATTACTTTAACTCCCTTTCCCTCCTCTCTCTATCTCTTCTTATTTATATCTTTGTACCTCTATCTCCTTGTCTCTCTTTATCTCTCCCTATCCCTCTCTATCTCTCTATATCTCCCTCTATCTATATCACTCCCTCTATGTTTATTGACCTATCTCTCCCCCTCTCCCGGGCCCTGTAAGAGTTGTTGATGAACTCAAGCACCCAGGATCACCTGCAAAGCCAAGATAAGCCTTCCACACGAAAGCAACAAGAGATAAAATGTTGGAATATAGTGCAATAATGAAATGATGTTATTATCACACACTAAATGATACAATATGCCTTAGCTCTCCCTTGAATTGATTGAGTTGATATGAACTCATCTGAACTTCATGGGAGGGAGAGGTGAGTGTTGATTATATAGCTGAATATTGGGATATAATTCAAAGAGGGGTAATAACTCCCAAATAACCAAATTAGGTGGGAAGTATGCCTACTTGGAAAATTCCAAATAGGTGGCATAACCTACTCAAAAAGAGACAAATGAGTGGTTTTGCGAGGTGGAATATAAGGCCAAAAGAGGGTGTGAAACTCAACCACCCAAGTGTGGGTAAGAGCAACACATGTAATCGATGAATTACGCCATGTGTCCTCACATGAACCACGTCTCCTATAACCAAAGGTATGATTAATAATGTGTAGGAAAAATAATATTAAAAAACTTGCACTAACACCCCCCCTTAAGCGTAGCTTAGGTGGGTGAAAGGATGAAACAATGCAAAGATGGGTCCTGGCTACGAGGCCATGTAAGGTACCTTTGTACAATGATGAAATCTCTCAAAATATGAGAAAGAGAAAACTTGTAGGACAAAACTCTCCCCCAAGAGAGAAGAAGAAGAGAGACCATATAGTCCCCCAATGTAGAATCTCCTGTATTGTTGGTGAATGCTTGACACAAGAAGCTGAAGATGATACAAGATTGCTGAACAATATTCCTCCCCCTAGGAAGAAAGAAAATCAAGGATGTATGCAGGATATCTTCCCATTCTTGAAAGGAATATGAAGGAAGAATGTATGATGTCTTTGAACTCTACTCAGGTGTCCCCATGTTGATGTTGAAAGCTGCCACCATCAAATCAGGTGTTCTAGGACACACTACATACGATGACAATCCAGGACCTAGTGGAGATGGATGTAGAACAAAATACGACGACAAAAGTATCTCCTCTAAAGACAAAGGTGCCTCCTCCAATTGTTGTCCAATAGTGGCCACAGTCATGTCAAATTGTGAAGAATGATCATGTAGAGAATGAACAAGAGGGTTAGAGTGTTCCCTCGCAACAACTGAAGAAGGATCATCTCCATCAAAGAGAAGATTAATGATATCAATGATGTCTCCCAAATCTGCAATATGAGACTCCACAAACAAGTCTGAAATACTTGTCAAGAAGTCATCGCAAGTAGCCAAGTCTGAAAGACAATGCATGTCTAGTTGCACTGAATCACAAGGAGCCAAAAATGTTGGATCACGAGCATCCTTAGGTACAACTGTAGATGATGGAGATGCGATCTTAGTGCATTTATGACTACACCTATCATCCCCCATTGGGTATGTGCAGGGTCATCATGGAAAACATAGGCTCTTAAGTGTCTAAAAAATCAAAAAAATTAGAGTTAAGCAACTTGACTTAAAAATTTGAATAAGTTATCCATATTATTTCAAAAATATGTAAGAATAGAATCTGTAGTAAATTGAATATAGTTTATAAACTACTAGTTTTTTTTTTTTTTTTAAATCTATTTGGTGAAAATTTAAAATTTCAATGCAATAGTACTTAAATTTCAGGAAAAAAATAAGTAGTTGTCTGTCTGACCATCCTAACCACAATAAAATGACAATATTTTTTTATAAGATTTGACATATATGTAGAGGACTCATGTCTAGATGTGATGCATATTTTTTTATAATTTTTTTCCAAGTAAATAACTTATTATGAATATTTTATTACATCTTTAAAAAAAAATAAAAACTCACATGTCTAACCACCTTAACTTTGTGAAAACTTCATGAAATTCAATTTTTTTTTAATCCTATAGTATGCAAAGCATAGAATGTGACTCATGTTTCGGATTCAAAAAATGTGATACCATTTGAAAGCTATAGATGTTTTGCAATAAACCTATCAATCAAGACTTTAGTCATAATTCAAATAGAAAATGAATAATAATTATTTATTAAATTTAAAGTAAAGCATAATTTATATCGATGAAAAGTTGAGAATCTCCTTTAAAAACTATTTTCATTTCATCAATTTTGGGTAAGAAAAAAGTCATTAGTCACATACCCTACACATACCCATCATATCGCCACTTTTTGGCCCATCATGATCCTGCACATACCCCAATATATCTTCAAAACATGATGAAATAGATGATTCTGTCAATGCTAGAATAGATGAGTCCTCAACCTCAAGATGTTGAATCATAAATGAAGAAGATGAAAAATCTAAATATGGATTAGGAGCCATAGAAATTGAAGTCTCAATAGATGTCTCTATAGGGGGATAAGATTTTGTGTCATCAAAACTACCATACCTTTCCCAATTAGAAAGTGTTTCAGCTTTTTTATCATCAATAGGTCGAAACTCTGCAAGTGGAACAAGACAATACACAATAGGATCCTCTGGGAATGGAGGTTAATTCGAGTCTCCATACATCTCCCAAAGTTTCGTCACAAGGTCACGAGGGATCTCAATACCATTAGTGACCTTTTGTGTATCTATATCACAACTACAACCAATTACTCCTAGGATATGTTCTGTTTTTATGTCCCACACAACTCTCTTCCATTTTGATGAAGGTTTGGGAGCCAATCCATAGAGATATGACAAAATATTAAGCCACCTACAATTTGTTAGGATTCCATCTCGCCAAGACTTAAAGTTCCATCGATTTAACCTTATTGCAATAGGATGTGTTTTGATTCCCATATTAAACTCCTCTACTTTAGTCACACAATAGACCAATCAAGAGACATAAGCTAGTTCAAAGGCCAAATATTACACCCCCAAATTACCTCAATCATGATACCCCCTAGAAAATTATTATGGTGGCACTTTATAATTAGTGCGTTTACAATTCTAGAGTTGTTTCTAGAGTTTTACATTGTTTAATATTAGACCCAAATACTGAAAATACAAAATAATCTCAGAATCAAAACCTCAAAATAGCACCAATATGTAATGCTCGAAAAAATATAAACTTTCAAAAAAAGATCACCTCAATATGAGGTCGTATGTGAAAGTTATAGCCTTTTGAATTTCCAAAAACGAGAACCGTCCTTTAGATCTATTGAGAAAACTAAATTTCTATAAAATTTGGATTACTTGAGAAAAAATGGATTCCACCACTAAGAATCCTACAAAATTCTACTTCAAATAAAAAATAATTTCTTGCAAAAAGGAGTCAAAATAACTTAGTTATAGGCTTTTGAAGATCGGGTGCAAAATGGAAAACTCCAACAAAGAGGGGGTCTGCTGAAATGTTCTAATTTAGTTTCTACAAAATATATAACCTATATGCAAAAACTAGCAATGACCCAGATGGTTTTTTTTTTGCTGCAAAAAAAACCCAGATGGCAGATTTTCTTTAAAATATACAAAATAATGTGGATCTAGTGTAAAACAAATGCCTTTAGCAATATAAAACAACCCCAACAACCAAAAATTGGTATGCAAAGGTAGTATCAGCTACCTAAGCCAAGAAAAGGTATTTTGAAACCAGCAATATTGGTTAAACCACTCAAAAATCTCTCAAATTGAAGAAGGGGCTTGTAGATTTGACGCTCTGATACCATGTGAGAGTTGTTGATAAACTCGAGCACCCAAGATCACCTGCAAAACCAAGATAATCCTTCCACATGAGAGCAGCAAGAGATAAAATGTTGGAATATAGTGCAATAACAAAATGATGTTAATATCACACACAAAATGATACAATATGCCTTAGCTCTCGCTTGAACTGACTGAGTTCATTTGAACTCATCTGAACTTCATAGGAGGGAGAGGTGAGTGCTGATTAGATAGCTGAATATTGGCATATAATTCCAAGAGGAGTAATAACTCCCAAATAACCAAATTAGGTGGGAGTTATGACTACTTGAAAAATGCCAAATAGGTGGCATACCCTACTCAGAAAGAGATAAATGAGTGGTTTTGTGAGGTGGCATATAAGGCCAAAAGAGGGTGTGAAACTTAACCACCCAGGTGTGGGTGAGAGCAACACATGTAATCGATGGATTACGCCATGTGTCCTCACATTAACCACGTCTCCTATAACCTAAGGCATGATTATTAATGTGTAGGAAAAATAATATTAAAAAACCTACACTAACACCCCCCCTTAAGCATAACTTAGGTGGGTGAAAGGATGAAACAATGCAAAGATGGGTCACGGCTATGAGGCCATGTAAGGTACCCATGTACAATGATGTAATCTCTCAAAATATGAGAAAGGGAAAACTCGTAGGACAAAACTCTTCCCCAAGAGATAAGAAGAAGTGAGACCATATAGTCCCCCAATGTAGAATCTCCTACATTGTTGGTGAATGCTTGACACAAGAAGTTGAAGATGATCCAAGATCGCTAAAAAATATTCCTTCCCTTAGGAAGAAAGAAAACCAAGGATGTATGTAGGATATCTTCCCATTCCTGAAAGCAATATGAAGGAAGAATGTATTATGTCTCTAAACTTTGCTCAGATGTCCCCATGTCAATTCCAAAAGTTGTCACCATCAAATCAGGTGTACTAGGCCACACTACAGATGATGACAATCTAGGACCTAGTGGATATGGATGTAGAACAAAATTTGAAGAAAAAAGTATCTCCTCTAAAGACAAAGGTGCCTCTTCCAAATGTTTTCCAATAGTGGCCACAGTCATGTCAATTTGTGAAGAATGATCATGTAGAGAATAAACAAGAGGGTTAGAGTGTTACCTCGCAACAACTGAAGAAGGATCATCTCCATCAAAGAGAAGATTAATGATATCAATGATGTCTCCCAAATCTGCAATATGAGACTCTACAAACAAGTCTGAAATACCTATCAAGAATTCATCACAAGTAGCCAAGTCTAAAAGACAATGTATGTCCAATTGCACTGAATCACAAGGAGCCAAAAATGTTGGATCACGAGCATCCTCATGTACAACTGTAGATGAAGGAGATGAGATCTTAGTGCATGTAATATGACTACACCTATCATCCCCCATTGGGTATATGGAAGATCATCATGGAAAAAATAGGCTCTTAAGTGGCGAAAAAATCAAAAAAATCAGAGTTAAACAACTTGACTTAAAAATTTGAGTAAATTATCTATATTATTTCAAAAATATGTAAGAATAGAATCTGTAGTAAATTGAATGTAGTTTCCAAACTACTAGGTTTATTTTTTATTTTTAAATGTATTTGGTGAAAATTTAAAATTTCAATGCAGTAGTACTTAAATTTCAGGGAAAAAATAAGAAGTAGGTGTCTGTCTGACCACCCTAACCACAATAAAATGATAATATTTTTTTATAAGATTTTATATATAAGTAGAGGACTCATGTCTAGATATGATGCATATTTTTTGTAATTTTTTTCCAAATAAATAAATAATTATGAATATTTTATTACAACTTTTAAAAAATATAAAAACTCACATGTCTAACCACCTTAACGTGGTGAAAACTTCATGAAATTCATTTTTTTTAATCCTATAGTATGCAAAGCATACGCATGTTTCAGAATCAAAAAATGTGATACCGTTTGAAAGCTATAGATGTTTTTCAATTAGCCTATCAATCAAGACTTTAGTCGTAATTCAAATAGAAAATGAATAATAATTATTTATTAAATTCAAAGTAAAGCATAATTTATATCGGTGAAAAGTTGAGAATCACCTTTAAAAACTATTTTCGTTTCATCAATTTTGAGTAAGAAAACGTCGTCAACCACATACCCTACACATACCCATCCTATCGCCACTTTTTGGCCCATCATGATCTTGCACATACCCCATTATATCTTCAAAACATTATGAAATAGATGATTCTACCAATGTTGGAATAGAAGAGTCCCTAGCCTCAAGATGTTGACTCATAGATAAAGAAGATGAACCGTCTAAATCTAGATTAGGAGCCATAGAAACTTAAGTCTCAATAGAAGTCTCTATAGGAGGAGAATATTTTGTTGCATCAAAACTACCATACCTTTCCCAATCATAAAGTGTTTCAGTTGTTTTATCATCAATAGGTGGAAACTCTACAAGTGGAACAAGACAATCCACAATAGGATCCTTTGGGAATGGAGGTTCATTTGAGTCTCCATACATCTCCCAAAGTTTGGTCATAAGTCACAAGGGATCTCAATACCATCAGTGATGATTTGTGTACCTAAATCACAACTACAACTAATTACTCCTAGGATATGTTCTATTTTTATGTCCCACACAACTCTCTTCCATTTTGATGAAGGTTTAGGAACAAGTCCATAGAGATATGGCAAAAGATTAAGTCACTTATAATGTGGTAGGATTCCATCTCACCAAGACTTAAAGTTCCATCGATTTAACCTTATTGCAGTAGGATGTGTTTTGATTCCCATATTAAACTCCTCTACTTTATTCACATAATAGACCAATCAAGAGACATAAGCTAGTTCAAAGGCCAAAGATTACCCCCCCAAAATTACTCAATCATGATCCCCCCTAAAAAAATATTATGGTGGCACTTTATAATTAGTGTGTTTACAATTCTAGAGTTGTTTCCAGAGTTTTACAATGTCTAATATTAGACCCAAATACTAAAATTACAAAATAATCTTAGAATTAGAACCTCAAAATAACACCAATATGTAGTGCTTGAAAAAATATAAACTTAAAAAAAAAATCACCTCAATCTGAGGTTGTATATGAAATTTATAGCCTTTTGAATTTTCAAAAATGAGAACCATCCTTTAGATCTACTGAGAAAACTAAATTTCTATGAAATATGGATTACCTGAGAAAAAATGTATTTCACCACTGCAAATCCTGTGAAATTCTACTCCAAATAAAAAAAAAATCTTGCAAAAAGTAGTCAAAATGACTGAGTTACAAGGTTTTGAAGATTGGGTGCAAAATGCAAAACTCCAACAGAGAGGGGGTCTACTGAAACATTATGATTTAGTTTCTACAAAATATATAACTAGTATGCAAAAAATAGCAATGACCCAAATGGTTTTTTTTTCTGCTGTGAACAAAAGCTAGATGGCAGATTTTCTTTAAAATATACAAAAAATGTGGATCTAGTGTAAAAAAAATGCCTTTAGCAATAAAAAATGACCCCAGCAAATAAAAAATGGTATGCAAAGGTAGTATCAACTACCTAAGACAAGCAAAGGTATTTTGCAACCTGCAATATTGGTTAAAACACTCACAAATCTCTCAAATTTGAGAATCGGCTTGTAGATCTAACGTTGTGATACCATGTGAGAGTTGTTGATGAACTCAAGCACCCAGGATCACCTGGAAACCAAGATAATCCTTCCACATGAGAGCAACAAGAGATAAAATGTTGGAATATAGTGCAATAAAAAAAATGATGTTATTAGCACACACAGAATGATAGAATATGCCTCAACTCTCCCTTGAACTGACTGAGTTCATATAAACTCATCTGAACTTCATAGGAGGGAGAGGTGAGTGTTGATTATATAGCTGAATATTGGCATATAATTCCATGAGGGGTAATAACTCCCAAATAACCAAATTAGGTGGGACTTATGCCTACTTGAAAAATGCAAAATAGGTGGAATAACCTACTCAGAAAGAGACAAATGAGTGGTTTTGTGAGGTGGCATATAAGGCCAAAAGAGGTTGTGAAACTCAACCACCCAAGTGTGGGTGAGAGCAACACATGTAATCGATGGATTACGCCACGTTTCATCACATGAACCACGTCTCCTATAACCAAAGGTATGATTAATAATGTGTAGGAGAAAGAATATTAAAAAACCTACACTAACACCCCCCCTTAAGCATAGCTTAGGTTTAAAAAACCTACACTAACACCCCCCCTTAAGCATAGCTTAGGTGGGTGAAAGGATGAAACAATGCAAAGATGGGTCTCGGCTTCGAGGCCAAGTAAGGTATCCATGATCAATAATGAAATCTATCAAAATATGAGAAAGAGAAAACTTGTAGGACAAAACTCTTCCCAAAGAGATAAGAAGAAGAGAGACCATATAGTCCCCCAATGTAGAATCTCCTGCATTGTTGGTGAATGCTCGACACAAGAAGCTTGAGATGATCCAAGATTGCTGAAAAATATTCCTCCCCTTAGGAAGAAAGAAAACCAAGGATGTATGCAGGATATCTTCCCATTCCTAAAAGGAATATGAAGGAAGAATGTATGACATCTTTGAACTCTGCTCAGTTGTCCCCATGTGAATGTCGAAAGCTGTCACCATCAAAACAAGTGTTCTAGGCCACACTGCAGATGATGACAATCCATGACCTAGTGGAGATGGATGTAGAACAAAATCCAAAGATAAAAGTATCTCCTCTAAAGACAAAGGTGCCTCCTCCAAATGTTGTCCAATAGTGGCCACAGTCATATCAAACTGTGAAGAATGATCATGTAGAGAATGAACAAGAGGGTTAGAGTGTTCCCTCGCAACAACTGAAGAAGGATCATCTCCATCAAAGAGAATATTAATGCTATCAATGATGTGTCCCAAATATGCAATATGAGGCTCCACAAATAAGTCTGAAATACCTGTCAAGAAGTCATCACAAGTAGCCAAGTCTGAAAGACAATGTATGTCCAGTTGCACTGAATCACAAGGAGCCAAAAATGTTGGATCACGAGCATCCTCAGGTACAACTGTAGATGAAGGAGATGAGATCTTAGTGCATGTAATATGACCACCTATCATCCCCCATTATATCTTCAAAACATGATGAAACAGATGATTCTACCAATGCTGGAATAAAAGAGTGCTTAGCCTCAAGATGTTGACTCATAGATGAAGAAGATGACCCTCTAAATCTAGATTAGGAGCCATAGAAACTGAAGTCTCAGTAGATGTATCTATAGGAGGAGAAGATTTTGTGTCATCAAAACTACCATACCTTTCCCAATCAAAAAGTGTTTTAGTTGTTTTATCATCAATAGGTCGAAACTCTGCAAGTGGAACAAGACAATCCACAATAGGATCCTTTGGGAATGGAGGTTCATTCAAGTCTCCATACATCTCCCAAAGTTTGGTCATAAGGTCATGAGGGATCTCAATACCATCATCGACCATTTGTGTATCTATATCACAACTACAACCAATTACTCCTAAGATATATGTTCTATTTTTATGTCCCACACAACTCTCTTCCATTTTGATGAAGGTTTAGGAACCAGTCCATAGAGATATGGAAAAAGATTAAGCCACCTACAATGTGTTAGGATTCCATCTCGCCAAGACTTAAATTTCCATCGATTTAACCTTATTACAATAGGATGTGTTTTGATTCTCATATTAAACTCATCTACTTTAGTCACACAATAGACCAATCAAGAGACATAACCCAGTTCAAAGGCCAAAGATTACCCCCCCCCAAATTACTCAATCATGATCCCCCTAGAAAAATATTATGGTGGCACTTTATAATTAGTGCGTTTACAATTTTGGAGTTGTTTCCAGAGTTTTACAATGTCTAATATTAGACCCAAATACTGAAAGTACAAAATAATCTCAGAATCAGAACCTCAAAATAGTACCAATATATAGTACTCAAAAAAATATAAACTTAAAAAAAAAAATCACCTCAATCTGAGGTTGTATGTGAAAGTTATAGCCTTTTGAAGTTCCAAAAACAAGAACCATCCTTTAGATCTACCGAGAAAACTAAATTGCTAGAAAATTTGGATTACTTGAGCAAAAATGGATTCCACTGCTGCAAATCTTGCAAAATTCTACTCCAAATAAAAAAAATTGCTTACAAAAAGGAGTCAAAATGACTGAGTTATAGGGTTTTGAAGATCAGGTGCAAAATACAAAACTCCAACAGAGAGGGGGTCTGCTGAAACGTTTTGATTTAGTTTCTGCAAAATATATAACATGTATGCAAAAACTAGCAATGACCCAGATGTTTTTTTTCTGCGAACAAAACCCTTATGGCGGATTTTCTTTAAAATATACAAAAAAATGTAGATCTCATGTAAAACAGACGCCTTTAGCAACAAAAAATTCCCCCAACAACCAAAAAATGTTATGCAAAGGTAGTATCAACTACCTAAGACAAGCAAAGGTATTTTGCAACCTACAGTATTGGTTAAAACACTCACAAATCTCTCAAATTCAAGAAGGGGCTTGTATATTTGATGCTCTAATACCATGTGAGAGTTGTTGATGAACTCGGGCGCCCAGGATCACCTGCAAAACCAAGATAAGTCTTCCACATGAGAGCAACAAGAGATAAAATGCTAGAATATAGTGCAATAACCAAATGATGTTATTATCACACACTGAATGATACAATATGCCTCAGCTCTCCCTTGAACTGACTGAGTTGATATTAACTCATCTGAACTTCATAGGAGAGAGAGGTGAGTGCTGATTATATAGCTGAATATTGGCATATAATTCCAAGAGGGGTAATAACTCCCAAATAACCAAATTAGGTGGGAGTTATGCCTACTTTGAAAATGTCAAATAGGTGGCATAACCTACTCAGAAAGAGACAAATGAGTGGTTTTGTGAGGTGACATATAAAGTCAAAAGAGGGTGTGAAACTCAACCACCCAAGTGTGGGTGAGAGCAACACATGTAATCAATGGATTATGCCATGTGTCCTCACATGAACCACGTCTCCTATAACCTAAGGTATGATCAATAATGTGTACGAAAAGTAATATTAAAAAACCTACATCAACTCTCATTCACTCCTCTCCTTCCATCTTTCCCTCCATCTCTCCTACTCTTTCTTGCTCTCTCTCTCGCTCCTCTCTCCATCTGTTTTTCTCTACATCTTTCTCTATCTCTATCTCATTGTCTCTCTATCTCTCTATCTCTTTACCTACCCTTCTCAATCTCTATATATTTCCCTCTCTTTCTTGTTCACTCCATCTCTCCCTCCATCTCTCATGCTCTCTATCTCCCTCTCATTTCTCTCTCTATCTCATTATATTCATATCTTTCTCTACCTCTATCTCCCTCTTTCCTATCCATATCTATCTCTTTCTCTATCCCTATCTATCTCTCTATATTATTGAGACATTTACTGCACAAACAACATGACTTGCTAAATAGCCTACAAATTGACCTTGTGTACTACACAAATGTATGCAAAAGCACACCTCTTCAGCGTACCCATTGCACACCAAGGTGCGATTGCTAGTTTTTATTGCTAAAAATATAACCTCTAAAGGTAGAGTAATGGCTTGTTGGAAGATTGGTGACCTTGGAAGCATCATACAAGCAAAACATGAACGAATCACCCAAGTCGGAACAGGGCCGTTGCTTCCTCTGTTTCGCGCGCCTTGAGAGATGCATTAATTAATAAAAGCTTGTATTAACTATCTTTTCCTTTCTCTTAATCTCCCAATCAAAAATTGGATTTTAATTACTGTATTTGACTGCACGTGCGATGGTTATTACGTGCACAACACGTAAGGCTATTGCTTGAATCTCTTACCCTTGGTAACCTGGTTTTATCCACTCGATTCTCAATTTTCTAGTGAAATACGTCACGACTACTCAGCTCTTCCCACCAGAAGTTCAACAGCAGAAACATGGCTTTGGCTTTTCTTCATACAACTTGGAAGTAGACAAATTGTCCCTACCGTAGATGACGTACAACCTTATCTGATCACAATCACGTCCAAATTGTACTACTTTTCTCTACAATTTGCATTGAACATCTCGATTCAACTGTGATGTTTTCAATGGTCATTCGATTAACATTGCATTTGAACCTGAAAGATACAAATAAAAACATATAGTTTTACACCAATACTAAGATTTGGACACGGACAAATACTACAGAAAATCACATTCCATTATTCTTATCTGTCTTCATAATTAACATCAATTATGACAAACACGTTACTAATCAAACTGAAAAAGACAAAAATAGGTATATCATTATAGTCTCTAAATTTGGAGATGCCAATAGCTTTCTAAAAATCTTCATTTATTGCTTGGGACCCATACACTTTTGGACCCATACATTGCTCCGGACATCAAGGCAATCAAAATTATTAGCACCACGTCCACCTTGTCCTTATCCTTGTCCTTCATTTTCAGACTTATTAGGTAATTTGCTCAATCAGAGAGATTGTGGCTTATTTACAAAAGACAATAATTTTTCTACAAGGTACTCCCTTTCTAGTAGCTTTTACAAGTATAAACACAAATAAATCATTATACACATCAAATTTAAATATAAATATATAATTATTAATATATTTCATTTTCAAGTTTGATTTAAATATATTTATTTACTATATAAAATTATTAATATATTTCACTTTCAATTTTGAGTGTATACATATGTATGCATAATATATAAAAATTAAATAAGAATATATATTTTTAATAATGTAAAGAATACAACATATCATATTTGTTGTTCATTATCCATTTATATTTTAGAAAATTCACCCCTAGTAATTCATCGCAGCAATTCATCGTAGGAAAATTCATGCCATGACAAATTCACGGCCAAGTAAAATTCACCCCCATCAATTCACCGCCATGGAAAATTAATTGCATTAACATATTTTAATATATATTTTGAAAACTTTGATTTTTTAATATATATTAATGCGGTGAATTACTGGCGGTGAAATTTACTTGGTTGTGAATTTGTCATGGTTGTGAATGAGTGAATTGTTGACGGTGAATTTAGGTAATTTATATTTAATTATATATTTAATCATATAATTATTTTAAAAGTATTATTTACTATTTTATTTATTAAAATGAGTAATATTTTACATTTGTGCATACTAAATTATATATTTATTTCATTTTGATAAATATGTATTATATTAAAATTAATTAAAAGTAAATTTATGAATATAAATATCTTGTTATAATAGTATTATCTAAAATTTTAAAGTAAAGTGAATAACTATTTATTATTTTATTTATGAAAAAATACATAATATTTTATTAAAATGATTTATTTAATATAATTAAATGAAAAAGTCATATATACATAAATACAATAATTTTATAGAATTATTAAAAATTGACTATATCTTTATTTGTTTTATTTGTTTTGTATTTTCATTAATTTTGTCAACACATTCACATCATCTTTACTTTTTTTGTATTTTTATTATTTTTGTCAACACATTCACATGATTGCATTCCACCTCTTTTTGCTCCTAATTACACTTCTCAATATAATTTTAATCATTTACATTTCTATATTCCCTTGTTTCCTTATGTTATGACATCCATAAAAGATATTTCAATGAAGATAAACCCAAACTATGAATTTTAGGCATTTCACCTTTCATTCTTCTCTATGTAATTTACTTTCTCTTTTTTAAATCCATGTGCTACGACCTAATTGCACTAAAATTTCTCAACTACCATTCCAAAACATAAAAAATGCGCTTAAAGTTTCTTTATTTTAAGAAGATTTATTATGCTACCCTGGTAATAGATGTAATAAAACATAATTTATTTGTCTTCCAAAAAATAAATATGCGAAGATGGCCTTTGCAAGAACACGAATGAACTTGGCCAAAGCCAAATTTGTAGCATGGATGAATTCAATTTGCTCCCATCTCTACCTGATGAAGTTGTGTGGTGGTGCCTTGTGAGGGTGCCTCGTCACAACAGAGCCATCACCTCATGTGTCTCTCGCACTTGAGCAAATGCATTCAAAGAAAAATCTTGCATTAGATCTCTTCACCATTCTCTCAATCTCCCAACAGAATATTATATTTTTATTGCACTCTTTGACAACAAGTTCGATGGAGAGTACGTGCATGCCACTCAGCACAACACAGAATGGGTGTTGGTCAACCCTTTCAACCTTCAGAGCCAGGTTTTACCAATCCCCTCTCTGCTATTTCTATTGACATGAATCTCTGTAGCACAACCTCGAATAATCAAATCTTCCTACCGCAAGTAAGTCAGACCAAAGATGGGTTTTGTTCGTATGATATCAGAGCAGGCATCTGGAAGTCTCTTCAATTGCCCCCTAGAAAAAGCTACAGGAGATTTTGTTGTGCTCAAATGAAAGAATTCATGTACATTAGTGGAAGGCTAATAAATTTCACTGGAGAAGCTTCCAAGAGTGCTTTTTGTTGATGAAAATTGCAGAAAATAAAAATACAAATTAAAATATTTAAAAGACATAGAACACAATATTTATAGTGGTTCCCCCAATAATGGCTACGTCCACTTTCAGGGATTATCTCTTTTATTAATTCTGAATACAATGCATATTCAAGCAGCAACCAATATTTATAAATCAGTCTCATCTCCAATAAATGGAAAAATCCATTAAAAAGGTCAACTTCTAATTTTTTGAATACATGCAAAAAGAATTCAATTGCAAAGGAATCCTTTTTGAATATGTGAGAGAAACTTGCCAATTTGGGCTTCGTCAAATCCAACAATCTCCCACTTGAAGACCAATTAGTTGCTCAGAAATATCCCTCCACTATAGGTTTATTGTTAGAGTTGGACAAGTCCAAGAGAAGCTCTAAAAAATTTGAACTTCTCCGTGGGTACTACCTTTGTCAACATATCAGTTGGATTCAACTTCGTGTCAATTTTCTCCACTTGCAGCTTACCCTCTTCAATAACATGGCAAATAAAATGATATCACAGCTCTATATGCTTTCTCCAACTCTGAAAGGTAAAATTCTTAGCCAAGTGAATAGCACTATTGCTACCACAAAACATAGTAAAAATTGATTGCTTACACCATAATTCACTTAACAACCATTGCAACCTATCATTTCCTTTGCTCCTTGAACTAGGGAAATATATTTGGCCTCTATAGAAGAAAGTGCAACCACTTGTTGCAACTGAGAAACCAAATTGATTGTTGCCTCGACAAAAGTAAACACATAACCGGTAGTAGGACGTAGTTTATTCAAATCTCTAGCCATATCTGAATCAACATAACATCATAGGTGAGTGTCCTTACCACCAAAACTTAAAACACAATCAGAAGTACCTTTCAAATACCTAAAGATCCATTGGATAACCTGCCAATGTAGTTTACATGGATTACTCATAAATCTGCTCACAACTTCCACTACATGAGCAATATTTGGATGAGTACAAGTCATGGTGTAAATGAGACTACTGGCTACTAATGAATATGGAACACTCTTCATGTGTTCTTTATCCTCTTCTATTTTGGGAAACATAGCTGAGGATAACCGAAAATGATCAGCCAAGGGAGTATTAACGGATTTGAGATTCTTCATATTGAATCTATCTAAAATTTTAAGAACATACTTTTCTTGAGATAATTTGATTTCTCTCTTATTTCTATCTCTCATTGTATTCATCCCAAGAATCCTCTTTGCTGCCCCTAAGTCTTTCATGGCCAATCATTGAAATAAATGTTGCTTCAATTCACGAACAATCCTCACACTAGTGCCAACAACCAACATATCATCAACATAGAGTAAAAGAATAAAAAATTCACCATTAGCAAGCTTCTTGTAATAATCACACAGGTCTGATTCACAACTAGTGAAATGTTGCTGAGTCGTGAAGCTATCAAACTTGAGATACCACTGTTTTAGGGTTTGCTTGAGCCCATACAAAACCCACTTCAATCTATAATATAAATGTTCTTGACCCTACTGTGCAAAACCTTCAAGCTGCTCCATGTATAATTCCTCTTCAATATCTCCACAAGAAAAACTACTTTGACATCTAATTCCTCAAGTTCAAGATCCCAAACAACTGCCAAGCCTAACATTGCTTGAATGGTGTTCATTTTCATAACTGGTAAAAATATCTCATTGAAATCAATTCCTTTTTTTTGAGCAAAACCTTTCACAACCAGTCTGGCCCTGTAATGTTTATTACCTTCATCTTCCTCTTTTAAATGATATACCCATTTATTCTTCAATGGTTTCTGATTTGGTTGAAGAGGAACCAAATCCCATGTTTCATTTGCACGCAAAGACTCCATTTCTTCATTCATCACCTCTGTCTATTTCACTAAATCTGCATCTTTGCAAGCTTGGTTAAAAGTTACAGGCTCTACCTCATTAGATAAGAATAACTCATAATCATCATATTTAGCTGGACACTTCTTTTTTCGAGCAGATCTTCTTAATTGGGAACCCATTACTGGCTGCAAATTTCCTTGTTTCTCTATATTTTCTTCATTACTCTACCTCTATTGTTGTGCATTTTCTATATTATGCTATAAATTTTCTTGTCTCTATTCATTTCCTCCAATGTGTTGCCCCTGTATACCTCCATTTGATAGAGATGAGTAAAAATAGAGCCTCTTATTGCAACGTCTCTTTGATTTTAAGGTTGCGTTCAAGATTGTAAAGGCAGTGAAGCAATTGTGGGAGGCTACATATGAAGGGATAAAGGCTACCTAGCACTTCCAAGAGGTTGTGTATTGCATTGCATAGGCTATGCATGATGTAGAGATGGTTGCTTGCCAAATATTAGAGGCTGCTCATTACCTTGTGTTGGTTGCATTTGGATTTCTAAAGGTAGCGATGGAGATTTAGAGATAGGCATGGGAACCATAGGGAAAGGCATCGATTTATAATAGTTTCCTACACAAGGCTACTCGAATAAGTGAGAGGGCAGTGAATGCATAGAAGTAGAAGGGTGCATTACTATTGTAGAAGGGGCAGTAATGTATGAGGGAGGATGTGATTGAACACTCAAAGATGGCTAAGCAAAAAATTATTAAAGGTTGAGAAAATGAAATAGAGGCTTTCCTCACATGGCCATTATTAAACAAATCAAAATCTAAATATTCATTTGAAGATATGTCCTAAGGCTAAAAATTGGATTTTTTTTCTCATTAAACACGACAACCTGACTGTGAATAATATTTTTGGCAACAGGATCCCACAATCGAAAAACAAATTGATCCTCTCCATAGCCTAGAAAAATACACCTCTTTGATTTGAAATCAAGCTTCGTTTACTGCTCCTTGTGAATATGCACAAATGCTTCATATCCAAACACACACAAATGGTGATAAGAAATTATTTTTCCAAGCCATCTCTCCTCTGTAATATCAAAATCCAAATGAGATGAAGGAGCGCGATTGATTAAATAAATTGCAGTATTACATGCCTTTTCCCAAAATTCTTTTCCCAAACCAACATTGGAGAGCATACACCGAGCTCTCTCAAGAATTGTCCGATTCAACCTATTACTTGCACCATTTTCTTGAGGGGTGAATGGGACCACCTTAATTCTATTAATTTCATTATCTGCACAAAAAATTTCAAACTCTGAAGAGAAAAATTCTCCCCCATTATCAATTTTAAGACATTTAATTTTAAGCCCAATCTGGTTTTCAACAAGAGCCTTAAAATTTTAAAATTTGAAAAAACTTCTGATTTTCTATTTAACATGTAAATCCAAACTTTGTGAGTGCAATCATCAAGGAAAGTAACAAAATAATTTGCACCTCCAAAAGAGGTAACCTCCATGGGACCAAAAATGTCTGAGTGCACAAGTTCCAAAGGAATAGTTTTTTTATCATGGCCTGTCCTCAAGAAGCTAACCTAGCTCTTTTTTCCATAAAGAAAATGTTCACAGATCTCCAAATCAACCCATTTTAAGTTGGGAAGTTGATCTCATTGAAGCATAACTTCAAACCCTTTCTTGCTCATGTGCCCAAGCCTCTTATGCCAAACTTCCAAATTGTTGTCCATAACTATCATGGTAGCTTCCACTTCACCATATGGCATTCTAAAATGTAAATATTACCTAACTTCTTTCCATTTGCAAGCACTAAAACTCCCTTGGTTACTTTCCAAGTTTCTAAAGAAAATTTAACATTACACCCAAAAGCAATAAGTTGGCTTACATAAATTAAATTTTGTTTCAACAAAGGAACATAGATCTCACATCCTTCAAAATCCATTTATTTCCATTTTTTAAATGTAAAATTATATCACCCTTAACTACAATTTCACATTCCTTATTGTCACCAAGAAAAACCTTACCGAATGTACCTCCTTTGAAATTTGTAAAATCCTCCCAGCATGAAGTAGCACGAAAAGAAGCACCAGAATCAAGCACCCACAAATCTGCAATTGTGTCACCATCAACCAAGACCAAAACACCATCATCTTTTTCAGCTACAGTGTTTTCTTCATTATTACTGACATTGTTTTGTGCCTTTTATAATTCCAACAATTTTTCTTTGTGTGGCCCAGTTTGCCACAAAACCAATAGGCACCGTTCCTTCCTCTGGACTTTGATCTATGTGCAGATTTTGACCTTCTATTATTATTTTTGCCTCTTTCTGTACTTCTACCTCTATTTCTAGTACTTGCAGTGGTTAATGCATCACTAGAAGAGGGTTCCTAATTTTTTCTCTACATATCTTTGCTGAGAAGAGTGGTTGCAACATCATCAAATTTCAATTTTCTTTTAGCAGCCATTGAAGTGCTCACTGCCATCACCACACCTTCCCAGCTATTCGATAAAGAACATAGTAATAAAATTTCCTTGATCTCATCATCTAAATTAATACCCACATAAATCAACTTGGTGACTAATGTATTAAATTCATTTAAATGATTAGACATAATCCCTCCTCGCATTTTCAGATTATATAGGTTTTTCACAATGAATACCTTATTCGAAGTCGATGCCATCTCATACATTGAAGAGACTTTCTCCCACAACTCCTATGTTGTCTTCTCGGATGATACATTAAATAAAATATTACTAGACAATGAAAGAAAAATGGTAGCTCTTGCTTTCTTTTCTAGTTTCTCCTAATCTTCATCTGATAAAGAACCTTGCCCTTTGGCTTTTCCAGCCAATGCATTTGAGAGATCTCGCTTGATGAGTAACAACTCCATCTATGCCTTCCACAAATTGAAGTTCTGACCTACAAATTTTTCAATCTTCCATTTTTCTACATCTTCCATGGCTCCAGAAATTCTTCATCGATTTTCAGCACCAAGTTTCTCCACCAGCCTCTGATACCAATTGTTGATGAAAATTGCAAAAGAAAATGAAAAGAAAATTGTAGAAAATAAAAATAGAAATTAAAAGATTTAATAGACACAAAATAACACAAGATTTATAGTTGTTTTCCCAATAATAGCTACGTCCACTTTCAGGGAATATCTCTTTTATTAATTTTGAATACAATGCATATTTAAACAACAACCAATATTTACAAATCAGTCTCATCTCCAATAAATGGAAAAATCCATCAAAAAGGTCAACTTCTAATTTTGCAAATACATGCAAAAAGAAGTCAGTTGCAAAAGGAATCCTTTTCAAATATGTTAGAGAAATTTTCCAATTTGGTCTTCATCCAACCCAACACTTTTCGCTATGACACCCGAAACAATCAATGGGAAAAGCTTCCTGACATGATGATGCTAAGAATTAATTGTTCAGGTGTGAGCATGAATGACAAGTACTATGCCATAGGAGGATATTACCAGTCCCTTGGAGGTTTCGATAGAGTGTTTTGATCCTGAGACTGTTCAGTGGACACTGCTACCCAATTTCTACTCAAAAGGGTTAAGATATGCAAAGGATTCAACCATTACAGAAGTTAATTTTGTTGTTGTGGAGAATAACAAGCTTTATGCATTGCAACCTCGGTCGAATGAGGTGATGGAGTTGGATGGTTTGAAGGAGGAATGGAGGCATGTGGGATATGTCGGAGGTGTTTCTAAGATACACAATTGTGGCACTAATTATAAGCTCTTGGGTGTTGGAATTGAGTTGTGAGCGATCCAGTACAGAATGGGGAAATCAATCAAGATTTTCTCGTGCAAGCTAGGAGTGGTATCAAGAGGATAAATGAGCGTAAAATGGAGGCAAATTAAAGTTGGAGGATTAGGGAGATTTGATCATGTTTTAATAATATTTTCTTGTGTTAACGTGCTAGTGAGTAGTTACCATTTATTTTTTCCATATGAGGATGTTGGTCCCATGGAAGGATTTTATATATTCAAATGTCAATTAATTTCATTTCTTATGTGTACTTCTCAATTTGATATATATGATTTTCTATAATGTATTTATATTTAAAGGTATTCATTTGTATTTATTTCATGTATTTTTTTAGGTATTTTTTTATTTATTTTAAAAGTATTTAAGGAATAATTAATATTGTGAAACATTTTAGTTTGGTATATCACAAGGAGTACTAAATTTGCACATATCATTATGAGTATTTTTTTCTTATTTTAGAAGCATTTAAGGAGTAATTAATATAGTTCAACACTTTAGTTTGGTACATCACAAGGAGTACTAAATTTGCACATATCATTATGGTATGTCTTTTCTAATTTTACAAGTATTTAAGGACAATTAATATAATGAAACACTTTAGTTTGGTACATTACAATGAGTATTAAATTTTCACATCATTATGGGTATATCTTTTCTTATTTTAAAAGTATTTAAGGAGCAATTAACATAGTTAAACACTTTAGTTTGACACATTACAAGGAGTATTGAATTTGCACACATCATTATGGGTGTTTGTATGTTGTCATCATTTTTTATATACCTTTCTAGAAGGTGATCTAGGTAAACATGTCCCCTTATGACATAAAAAAAATTCTTTAAAGTTATGTTTAAATACTACCAATCTCAAATAGAAAAAATGAGTAGAAAAAGTAAAGATCAATTAGACAAGACATAGAGGAAAGACATACATTGAGTAGGATGAAATCCATATGCAAAGAACATGATAATAGATACAAAAAACACCCTAATTTGTAGACTTGGGGTATGTGCAGGATCATGATGGGCCAAAAAGTGGCAATATGATGGGTATGTGGCTGATGACTTTTTTTAACCCAAAATTGATGAAACGAAAAGGGTTTTTAAAGGAGATTCTCATATTTCCACCAATATAAATTATGCTTTAATTTGAATTTAATAAGTAATTATTATTCATTTTCTATTTGAATTACGACTAAAGTTCTAATTGATAGGCTGATTGAAAAACATCTATAGCTTTCAAATGAAATCACATTTTTTGAATCCAAAACATGCATTACATTCTATGCTTCGCATACTATAGGATTAAAAAAAGAAAAATTGAATTTCATGAATTTTTGACCAAGTTAAGGTGGTCAGACATATGAGTTTTTTATATTTTTTAAAAGTGGTAATAAAAAAATTATAATTAATTATTTACTTGTAACAAAATACAAAACAATATGCATCACATCGGGACATGAGTCCTCTACTTATATCTAAAATTTTATAAAAAAATGGTATCATTTTATTGTGGTTAGGGTGGTTAGACAGACACCTACTTATTTTTCCCCTAAAATTTGAGTACTACTGCATTGAAATTTCAAATTTTCACGAAATAGATTTTTTTTTTAAAACAAACCTAGTAGTTTAGAAACTACATTCAATTTTTTATAGATTCTATTCTTATATATTTTTGAAATAATATAGATAACTTATTCAAATTTTTACGTCAAGTTGCCTAACTCTAATTTTTCTAATTTTTTTGCCACTTAAGGGTCTGTTTTTTCCATGATGATCCTGCACATACCCCTTGACCTTGGATATAATGAAGGTCCAACATGATATCTAAATCAATTCAAAAATTTAGAAAGGTTACATTTCAAGGTTAGAGATGATTCATGATTCAATGCCACATTAGAGATCATTCATTCTTCATTCATAGAGTTAAGAGCATGCATGTATTGTATTTACTTTTTTGTATATCAACAATTCATTTTAGATTACATTGAGCCACATAATTACCATATCTCTTACCTATTAGTCTAGGTTGATTTGAGTTTTTTTAAGTATTTCATTTTATTAGCCTAGACTAATCTTAGGGAAAGTATTGTTCTCCTTTACATTTTTGTGAATGCAATCAATCCTACATGAAATAGTTTCCTCCTAAATATATTTTTATAATAATTGGGGTTTTCAAATCTATGATTTTTTTTTTAATTTTACATCTTATTTCAAGATTTGACTCACTTTTTCACTTTTTTTATTGTTCATCCATATTATTATCTCCTTTTAGATATTAGGTTTTTTTAGATTTATTTTGAAATCTCTTTTACTCACCCTACCCACCTTTTGCTACCATATTAGGATTTAAATTAGATATTATATGTACCACTAAAATTTATATTTTTTCAGTCTAGAAAGTGCATTCTTGGTCTTTATTTTTGTATATTTGTTTATGCTATGAGCTACTTGAGATCTCAATCTTTTATTGTGAGGAACTGCTCATTGAAACCATATCATGGAAGCCCCATCCACTAATACTTTGATCTGTTATGATGCTCACATTGAGAATAATAAGGATATGATGCTTATATGAACAACCAAGAATTTACAAATAAACTTGCTACTTTGGCCATAATAGAAAATTATACACAATTAGTCTATATGCTTTGTAGTGTGTTCATTAATAAGTCATTTGGATTGATTCATCTCTTATGACTAATACATCTACTTCCAATTTTATTTCTGCTATTGACCCATCCTCCATCATTTTCTTCTACCAGCACCACCTACCCTCATAACAATATTATCATTTTGTCCCAACTCTTGGTGTAAATAGGTGGGTATGTGCAAGATCATGATGGGCCAAAAAATGGCAATGTGATGGGTATGTGTAGGGTATGTGGCTGATGACTTTTTTTAACCCAAAATTGATGAAACGAAAAGGGTTTCTAAAGGATATTCCCAACTTTCTACCAATATAAATTATGCTTTACTTTGAATTTAATAAATAATTATTATAATTCATTTTCTACTTGAATTATGACTAAAGTCCTGATTGATAGGTTGATTGAAAAACATCTATAGCTTTCAAACCATCACATTTTTTGAATCCAAAACATGTGTCACATTCTATGCATTGCATACTATAGGATTTAAAAAAATAAATTCCATGACGTTTTGACCAACTTATGGTGGTTAGACATATGAGTTTTTATATGTTTTAAAAGTTGTAATAAAAAATTCATAATTAAGTATTTACTTGGAAAAATATTACAAAAAAATATGCATCACACTAGGACATGAGTCCTCTACTTATATCTAAAATCTTATAAAAGAATATTATCATTTCACTATGGTTAGGGTGGTCAAATAGACACCTATTTCTTATTTTTTCCTTGAAATTTAAGTAATACTACATTGAAATTTCAAATTTTCACCAAAAGATTTTTTATTTTTTAAAATAAACCTAGTAGTTTAGAAACTACATTCCATTTTCTACAGATTCTATTCTTACATATTTTTGAAATAATATAGATAACTTTTTCAAATTTTTACGTCAAGTTGCCTAACTCTGATTTTTTTGAATTTTTTGCCACTTAAGGGCCTATTTTTTCCATGATGATCCTACACATACCCAGGCCTTTTACCTAACTATTTCATTAGTGGGTCCTATTTACATGTTAAGTTTACTTAGGTCCTAGAGAATCTTTCTAGAAGATCAAGTTAGTTGTCTTTAGATCCTATCTTATCTTTTGACATTTATTTATTTAATTGTCGCATGACATAGGATTAAAGCACTTGTCCTGATCTTGTCTAATCCTATTCTCACATTGGCTATATAATTTGATGGTCTCATGTGTAAATCAAAATAATATCATCATAATATATCATTTGCATCATTTGATAAAATACCATTATTCTTTCATAATTGATCTCTCATGTGCTGTCATGAAGTTCCTAGATATTGGGTGGATATAATATTTAGCCAAATCTTACATGGTGTAGAGTATATTATACCAACTCTTATGGGTATGTGCAGGATTATCATGGAAAAAATAGGCCCTTAAGTGGCAAAAAATTTAGAAAAATCAGAGTTAGGCAACTTGACATAAAAATTTGGAAAAGTTATCTATATTATTTCAAAAATATGTAAGAATAGAATCTGTAGCAAATTGAATGTAGTTTGTAAACTACTAGGTTTATTTATTTATTTTTAAAATCCATTTGGTGAAATTTTGAAATTTTAATGCAGTAGTACTTAAATTTCAGGGAAAACATAAGTAGGTGTATGTCTCCACTACCCTAACCACAATAAAATGATAATATTTTTTATAATAATTTAGATATAAGTAGAGGACTAAATGTGATGCATATTTTTGTAATTTGTTTCACCAAATAATTAATTTTGAATTTTGCCACAAATTTTAAAAATATAAAACTCATATGTCCTAATTAATCTTAACTTCTAATAAAAATCATGAAATTCAATTTTTAATCCTATAGTATGCAAAGCATAGAATGTGACACATGTTTTAGATTCAAAAAATGTGATACCGTTTGAAAGCTATAGACATTTTTCAATCAGCCTATCAATCAAGACTTTAGTTGTAATTCAAATAGAAAATAAATAATTATTATTTATTAAATTCAAAGCAAAGCATAATTTATATTGGTGGAAAGCTGAGAATCTCCTTTAAAAACCCTTTTCATTTCATCAATTTTGGGAAAAAAAGAAGTCGTCAGCCACATATCCTACACATACCCATCATATTGCCACTTTTTGGCCCATCATGATCTTGCACATACCCTTATATGGTATCAAATTTTTGTGGGTTTTCTTTTTGTCAGTCATTATTAAGAGATATAAGTTGCAAATCTTTTCAGACCTTGAAATGTTGAGTATGCTCTTTTCTTGCATCAAATGATGACCTAAAGAATCTCTAGACATTTGAATTTGACCACCTCCATATGGTCAAATTCACCTCTTTTATTCCTCTATCCCACATCCCTTATCCGCATGAATTAAATAACTTATTTAATTAATATTTACATTTCTCTAATGTTCATAAGGTATTTAATTAAATAATTAAATACTTTATCCCTTGTCCCCTTTCCTCTCTAAATTAAAAAAATACTCTAATTTATTTAATTTAGTCATTTTCCCTTTATGAATTTAAATCAATTTTACATTCATTTTTTTCCCTCTCCTTGTCCAATCCTCCATAATCTTCTCTAATCTAGATTAAGTTAATTAATGTGTGATTAGGATGTGCACACCCCTAATCATGATTAGGGTCACATCCTCCATAATTCCCCACTTTCCCTTAATCCATCATTAATTCATCTAATCCCATGTTTGCACAACTCTAATCACTTGATTAGGTCAACCTAATCCTTATGCCATTTATGGCATATGTCCAAAGTTAACTTCATTTATTGCTTTCTCCTTTTGGAGAAGGCAACCCCTTCCCCATGTGAATTTTAAATTCACATTTATCCCCCTAGGCCTTCCAAGGAATTTTGAATTCATTTTCTCTTCCCCATGTGGATATTTGAGGAATTTTTAATTCCTCACATATCCCATCACCCACATAGGGACAAGGACCTTCTTTATGAGGAGATCTTGTCCAAATCCCTAGGTAGTATGAACTACCTCCACCTCACCTCCCTTGGACACCTCATTTGCCACATGCTAAGATGTGAGGGCTTGTGAGTTTTCAAATCACCCCAACCCTTGATCTTGTCCACTATGGTTCCATATTGACCCTCCATTATTTAGAGGCACTTCCCCTAAAAATGGAGGAATTTTTCCTCATTTGGTATCACACACATTTGCAATCAAGCTAGAGCACTCATTCAAGCACTCTAACCTCCATCCACCATTGTTGCATCTTAGAGCTCATACTTTGCATCCATCCAAATACCCACTTGCATCATTGCATTCTCCATCACTCCATGATCATTTAGACCTAGGTTTTATACTATTTTAACATCAAAGGAGCACACACAATTGACATCAAAGGGCCAACCAAAGGAGACAACTCAAACAAGGTAAAAATTGTTATTTCTTGTACATTTTGTTTGGGTTAAACTAGGCCAATGTTGAGGTGATTGCTTGTGTTATTTCCTTTGCATTTCCTTTAGTCATTTTTCATCTTTAGGAGTAGAAAAACTTGCACACATTTTTGGCATGCCTGGTAGGACCCATGTCACAGGTCTACACTTTTTTGTTTGTTGTTGTTTGAATTTTACAGTTTCAGATTTTCACACATAGGGGAAAATTCACCAGTTATAGAGGTGAATTTGCAGTCAACAAAGGAAAACTCGAATTCACCCTTTCCTCAAAAAGGGTTGAATCTAACTTGAAAGGAAAAGTTGCTTGAAGAAGAGACAAATACGTGAAGGTATCTGGAAATTGGTGATAGTGATCAAGTTATAGAGGCAACCATGTATTCGCCCTTTCCACTTGATAGGCGATTACGCATTTGCCCCTTCCACTCGATAGGTGATTTTGAATTCACCCATTTTCCTAGAGAGGTAATTCTGACCATCACATATAGGTGAATTTTCCTTACATAGAGGGGTATGTGCAGGATCATGATGGGCCCAAAAGTGGCAATATGATGGGTATGTGGTTGATGACTTTTTTTTACCCAAAATTGATGAAACGAAAATGGTTTTTAAAGGAGATTCTCAGCTTTCCACCAATATAAATTATGCTTTACTTTGAATTTAATAAGTAATTATTATTCATTTTCTATTCAAATTATGACTAAAGTCTTGATTGCTAGAGTGGTTGAAAAACATCTATAGCTTTCAAATGGTATCACATTTTTTGAATCCAAAACATGCATCACATTCTATGCTTTTCATACTATAGGATGAAGAAAAAAAAAAATGAATTTCATGAAGTTTTGACCAAGTTAAGGTGGTCAGACATAAGAGCTTTTTATACTTTTTAAAATTTGTAATAAAAAAATAATAATTAATTATTTACTTGGAAAAAAATTACAAAAAAATATACATCACATTGGGACATGAGTCCTCTACTTATATCTAAAATATTATAAAAAAATATTATCATTTTATTATGGTTATGGTGTAATTTATTTATTAATCTACTCTTATTTTTCCCCGAAATTTAAGTACTACTTCACATTAAATTTCAAATTTCACCAAATAGATTTTTTTTTTTTTTTAAACCTAGTAGTTTAGAAACTACATTCAATTTTCTATAGATTCTATTCTTACATATTTTTGAAATAATATAGATAACTTATTCAAATTTTTACGTCAAGTTGCCTAACTCTGATTTTTCTATTTTTTTGCCACTTAAGGGCCTATTTTTTCCATGATGATCCTGCATATACCCAGAGGTGAACATGAGGTACTCCCAAACTTTTAATTTCGCAATTTCAATTTCCATTCAGTTTCAATTTTGAGTACTGATCCACTAACATATCTATTTGTGAGTGTGCTATTTTCACTAACCGTTTGTGCAGTATTTGTGTCTTGTTCATTCAAGATTGGTGGTGAAAACTACTAACTTATTTTCTGCAGGTTGATTGGTTGAAGACCCCTAGATTAGCTTGTTTGTGGTTTTTCATACCAATCTAGGCACACTTAGAATTAATTAAAGGGTCAATTAACTTGTTTTCTATGTTTGGAAGCAAGATATTGATGTATCCACTCCCCTTGTACCTTTTGGTGATCCTGGGTGATGAGAAATCATAGTTTTCTCTAGTCCAGTCTAGTCTACATAGGAGGTGCTAGTGCATCTAAGCTCTCCCCTTACGCTATGTGCGAGCCTTGGGACCAGCCGAAACATCTAGTATCTTCTTCCCTTAGTAGGACCTGCCTAGGATTTCATCACTCGGGGGATGATTCCAACCATGTGTTACCCATGGGGTATATAATGGGGGGAGAGCTAAAGTTGTACCCCAATCCAGTCATGTTGTGTCTAGCGAAGCGTCGAAGCTAGGGTAATACCTAGATAAGATGTGTAGGGTTAGTTTGAGTTTCTAGTACCTTGCTAGGGCTCTCGATCCATGCTTGTGACAGGTTGTTGTTCACGATTGTGCCTCACGTACCTAGCATATATCAATGACACGTTAGATAGCCTTGTATAGCCTAGATAGAGAGCCATGTTTTAGTCGCGACTTGGTGTAGTGTAGGGGATGTGCACCGTACCCTGAAGTTACTCATCACATACTCCCTTGGGTTGAGATAGAAATCCTCATGGCAGACTATGATAGTCCTCAATAGAGAGTGTGAAGGTGAGCCTGTGGCGTCTATTGATGACCTTGTGCTGGAATGCTAGCTATCTGCCTTCGCAAGAAAGGGTGATCCATAGAACCACCCCAGTATCATAGAGTATTAACCTTGGGTTGTAATGGCCTCCTGCAATGGTTTAATAACTAAGCCTTTTAGGCTGTGACTTAGAGATTGAACATCTACACTAAGTAGCTATCTCACTCATCATGAAGGTGCATTTCACTTGTCAACCCAAGGACATAAACTTGAAATGGGTTGGCACTGTATGTGCACTAGGACACTACTACAATCATCCATAAATTAAGAAAGAACTAATGCTGGAAATAAGGTGTTGGAAGTAAATCAACTTAAGCACTAAAAATAAATCAACATCTGCACTAAGCATTAACAACCAAACTGGAAATGAAACATAGAAATGTCAATCTCAAAAAATAGATAGGAAACTACTCTGTCTGCCTTGGTTGTAGGAACAAACACAATGGAATTTCAATGGCTGTAGGAACAAACAATTGCTAAAATTGAAACTAAATACTAAACAAAAAATAACTTTTAAACTCATAGATGGAATTCTCACTAAGTGGGCCCCCTTGGGTGAATCTCCCTTACACTAACTTAAATGCAACAACTCAGAATGTCATATTACTTCTTGAAAGCATAAGTACAACATCTCAGCAATAGAACTATAAACTGGAAAATGTGAGTACAAATTCAGAATATCTAACCTTATCAAAAGGAGCATCTGACCATTATTTATAGGGAGAAAACTATTGACTAACCCTAACTACCTAGGCATTTGACTCCATCAAAATAGGATGATGCTGCTTATTGAAAGCATAGAAGAAGATGGTGGAAGTTATGCATGTGCTAAATTGGTCAAAGCAAACTTGCTTCAATGGGAATCTAGCACAACACACTCCCTAAATTTGCTCAACAACAAATATGACCATTAAAAAGGTGGTTACATTCTTTTGTTTGAATTAGGAATTTCCCTCTATGAGAGTTTTCCCGCTTTGACTTCTTAATGATCAACTTCTTGACTTCCTAGTAACCGACCAATATGGAAAGAATTTCTCCCACATAGTAGGCTTTGTTGACATTAGCATTTTAGTGGAAACCTGCATAATAGCATTAGCATGCACAAATAAATGTATATCTATAAATACCTTAGTAACATTCATCCAACCACTTGTAAATTCAACTTAGATAATCCTCATAGTATGATAATGTCATTGAAGTCACAAAGATAAAGCTTATGTTGAAAGTCTATGGTTTTAAGGAAAATATCAACAACCTAGTGTCAAAGTCTATGATAGCAATAGAAAATATATAATGAATCCTATAAAAATTGAGCCATTAGTTGAGCTCATCGTTCCCCCCAACCTAACA